>CAXITT010000777.1:232343-247669 GCA_964033795.1 Lymnaea stagnalis
GAGTTTAATGATAGGAGGTTTTGGGGAGTTTAATGATAGGAGGTTTTGGGGAGTTTAATGATGGGAGGTTTTGGGGAGTTTAATGATGGGAGGTTTTGGGGAGTTTAATGATGGGAGGTTTTGGGGAGTTTAATGATGGGAGGTTTTGGGGAGTTTAATGATGGGAGGTTTTGGGGAGTTTAATGATGGGAGGTTTTGGGGAGTTTAATGATGGGAGGTTTTGGGGAGTTTAATGATGGGAGGTTTTGGGGAGTTTAATGATGGGAGGTTTTGGGGAGTTTAATGATGGGAGGTTTTGGGGAGTTTAATGATGGGAGGTTTTGGGGAGTTTAATGATGGGAGGTTTTGGGGAGTTTAATGATGGGAGGTTTTGGGGAGTTTAATGATGGGAGGTTTTGGGGAGTTTAATGATGGGAGGTTTTGGGGAGTTTAATGATAGGAGGTTTTGGGGAGTTTAATGATAGGAGGTTTTGGGGAGTTTAATGATAGGAGGTTTTGGGGAGTTTAATGATAGGAGGTTTTGGGGAGTTTAATGATAGGAGGATTTGGGGAGTTTAATGATAGGAGGTTTTGGGGAGTTTAATGATATGAGGATTTTGGGAGTTTAATGATAGGAGGTTTTGGGGAGTTTAATGATAGGAGGATTTGGGGAGTTTAATGATAGGAGGTTTTGGGGAGTTTAATGATAGAAAGTTTTGGGGAGTTTAATGATAGGAGGTTTTGGGGAGTTTAATGATAGGAGGTTTTGCGGAGTTTAATGATAGGAGGTTTTGGGGAAAAAATTAAAAATAAGGACTTAAGTATTTAGCTATGTGGAATTAAGATTTGTTTATAAAATAGTTATTGTCTTGTAGAAATTCTTGATTAATTTATGGAATTGTTGATTATCTTGTAGTAATTCTTGATTAATTTATGCAATTACAGTATCGTTATTTACAAAACATTTTAAGATAATACAGAAATGCGTCATTTTTCAGGTATAGATATAGCGGACAGAATCTTCTCCCAAGCTCTTTTTGATGATGACAGTGTTTTGTTAAACACTTGGAATGACCTGCCCAAACATGTCTTACAGCAGCAGGAACCTGGAGGAGACCGGCGCTGGGTTAAGTCCAGTCCTATTCTACAGGTAATAAATACCTTGTGTTTCAAAGGTTAAAACATGTCACACCAACACTACCCTAACCAACAACACACAATCATTTCTATCGGGAAGTGCTATGAAAAAAATTTAGAATTATTCATGGTGAACTTCTAATGACTTCCCTTTCTTGATAGGAAGTGTTTTGATCTCCATGCCCTGATAGGAAGTGTTTTGATCTCCATGCCCTGATAGGAAGTGTTTTGATCTCCATGCCCTGATAGGAAGTGTTTTGATCTCCATGCCCTGATAGGAAGTGTTTTGATCTCCATGCCCTGATAGGAAGTGTTTTGATCTCCATGCCCTGATAGGAAGTGTTTTGATCTACATGCCCTAGTGCAGGGGTTCTCAAACATTTTGGGTAGAGGGACAGATTTGGGTTTTTAAAATGCCAAGAGGACACACAATGAATTGATGCCAACGTCACTACAGCCTACGTTTCGTTAGGGCTCCGTATGTCATTTTATTACTGTTTCAGTTCTGTAACTTTATTTAAAAAGAAATCAGCATTATAAATTTTTTTCTTGGTTACTGAAAACTGTCAGTTGTAAACATTGTCAATACTGCCAGTCTTCTGAGAGTTGTAAACATTGTCAATACTGCCAGTCTTCTGAGAGTTGTAAACATTGTCAATACTGCCAGTCTTCTGAGAGTTGTAAACATTGTCAATACTGCCAGTCTTCTGAGAGTTGTAAACATTGTCAATACTGCCAGTCTTCTGAGAGTTGTAAACATTGTCAATACTGCCAGTCTTCTGAGAGTTGTAAACATTGTCAATACTGCCAGTCTTCTGAGAGTTGTAAACATAGTCAATACTGCCAGTCTTCTGAGAGTTGTAAACATTGTCAATACTGCCAGTCTTCTGAGAGTTGTAAACATTGTCAATACTGCCAGTCTTCTGAGAGTTGTAAACATTGTCAATACTGCCAGTCTTCTGAGAGTTGTAAACATAGTCAATACTGCCACTCTTCTGAGAGTTGTAAACATAGTCAATACTGCCAGTCTTCTGAGAGTTGTAAACATTGTCAATACTGCCAGTCTTCTGAGAGTTGTAAACATAGTCAATGCTGCCAGTCTTCTGAGAGTTGTAAACATAGTCAATACTGCCAGTCTTCTGAGAGTTGTAAACATTGTCAATACCGCCAGTCTTCTGAGAGTTTTAAACATTGTCAATACTGCCAGTCTTCTGAGAGTTGTAAACATAGTCAATACTGCCAGTCTTCTGAGAGTTGTAAACATTGTCAATACTGCCAGTCTTTTGAGAGTTGTAAACATTGTCAATACTGCCAGTCTTCTAAGAGCTGTAAACATAGTCAATGCTGCCAGTCTTCTGAGAGTTGTAAACATTGTCAATACTGCCAGTCTTCTGAGAGTTGTAAACATTGTCAATACTGCCAGTCAATACTGAGAGTTCTGCACCTGACTCACACCATCAAATTTGTTATTAATTAATTTACAAGCAAAGATATAAATAGCACGACATTCACTCCCTGACATAACCAGACAAAATACAAGCCATGACACAGCATAAAAAGCATTTAGTAACCTGACCTTGACAACCGTTGCCATCACATCATGTAATCTCACTGTCACAGCTTTAGCCATCACATCATGTAATCTGTCACAGCTTTAGCCATCACATCATGTAATCAGTCACAGCTGTAGCCATCACATCATGTAATCTGTCACAGTTTTAGCCATCACCTCATGTAATCTGTCACATCTTTAGCCATCACATCATGTAATCTGTAACAGCTTTAGCCATCACATCATGTAATCTGTCACAGCTGTAGCCATCACATCATGTAATCTGTCACAGCTTTAGCCATCACATCATGTAATCTGTCGCAGCTGTAGCCATCACATCATGTAATCTGTCACAGCTGTAGCCATCACATCATGTAATCTGTCACAGCTTTAGCCATCACCTCATGTAATCTGTCACAGCTTTAGCCATCACATCATGTAATCTGTAACAGCTGTAGCCATCACATCATGTAATCTGTCACAGCTGTAGCATCACATCATGTAATCTGTCACAGCTTTAGCCATCACATCATGTAATCTGTCACAGCTTTAACCATCACATCATGTAATCTGTCACAGCTGTAGCCATCACATCATGTAATCTGTAACAGCTGTAGCATCACATCATGTAATCTGTCACAGCTTTAGCCATCACATCATGTAATCTGTCACAGCTTTAGCCATCACATCATGTAATCTGTCACAGCTGTAGCCATCACATCATGTAATCTGTCACATCTTTAGCCATCACATCATGTAATCTGTCACAGCTTTAGCCATCACATCATGTAATCTGTCACAGCTTTAGCCATCACATCATGTAATCTGTCACAGCTTTAGCCATCACATCATATAATCTGTCACAGCTGTAGCATCACATCATGTAATCTGTCACAGCTGTTGCAATTACATCATATTATCTGACTGTCACAACTGTTTCCATGACATTGTTCAGTTTTTAACTCAGAACTGACTGATGAATGATTGAGTATAACTGACTGATGAATGATTGAGTATAACTGACTGATGAATGATGGAATGTAAATGACTATTGAATGATGGAGCATAACTGACTATTGAATAATGGAGTATAACTGACTGAAGAATGATGCAGTTTTCAGATATCAACTGTCTCAAAATGACTGGTAAGGCCGAGTCCACTATTATGCTGGTTCATAGGCATGTTCCTAGGATATAGAAAAGTCTATTTCAATTGAGTGCGATCCATGAGACATGTCAGGCTGAGTAAAAACATTTTTTTAAAAAATTCAATAAATCATTGGCCGGCAAGTAGAAATGAACTTTTGGACGAGATTTTGAGGATCCCTGTTATAAGTGTTTATAATTGGTGTAAACTCAACCAAGGTTATGTAAAAAAGTATTTATAATACATGCCTGGCTGCAACCATCATGCAATGCTGAAAAGAAAAGAATGAAAGAAAAGTTCCCCCTAATGGAACAACACAAGTTTATAATGAAATGTTTTCATCTCCAGAAACTGGAGAAGTTTGAGGAGACTCTGGGCATCAAGTTCAATCACATTCGACTTTTGGCCAAAGCTTTCACTCATAGAAACATAGGGATCAACCCCCTGACAATGTAAGTCAACAAAGCTTTCACTCATAGAAACATAGGGATCAACCCCCTGACAATGTAAGTCAACAAAGCTTTCACTCATAGAAACATAGGGATCAACCCCCTTACAATATAAGTCCACGAAGCTTTCACTCATAGAAACATAGGGATCAACCCCCTGACAATGTAAGTCAACGAAGCTTTCACTCATAGATACATAGGGATCAACCCCCTGACAATGTAAGTCAACGAAGCTTTCACTCATAGAAGCATAGGAATCAACCCCCTTACAATATAAGTCAACAAAGCTTTCACTCATAGATACATAGGGATCAACCCCCTGCCAATGTAAGTCAACAAAGCTTTCACTCATAGAAACATAGGGATCAACCCCCTGTCAATGTAAGTCAACAAAGCTTTCACTCATAGATACATAGGGATCAACCCCCTGACAATGTAAGTCAACAAAGCTTTCACTCATAGAAACATAGGGATCAACCCCCTGACAATGTAAGTCAACGAAGCTTTCACTCATAGATACATAGGGATCAACCCCCTGACAATGTAAGTCAACAAAGCTTTCACTCATAGAAACATAGGGATCAACCCCCTGCCAATGTAAGTCAACAAAGCTTTCACTCATAGAAACATAGGGATCAACCCGCTCACAAATATCTTTTGATAATTTTAGCCATTCTGAGCTATGAGCGTGTCTATGAGGTGGGGGTCTATCTGGTTAAAAAAAAAATTATATTTTAAATAGATAGATTAACCACTTTTAAATCATCATAGAGCTATTTTTATTTTATTTAACTTAGAACTATATTAAAATAATTATTTTAATGCCAATCTTTTGAAACAGCTACCCATTGCCCTATAATTATCAAGCTTTTTAAAGCGTATGTTACTCTAATACCCGGCACAGTGCCCTTTCGTGCTATACATAGATCAAAAGGGCAGGAATTTCTTCATCTATTGGATTAAACAATGTATTTAATGAACTAATCAAAAACAGTGAAACTCTCAAAGTACATTATATTAACTGGTCGGTCACAAGTGACTGGTGGATTAGAACTTGATTTTTTCCTCCCCTTTTTATAGACCAAAGTTATTTTTAATGGGTCACTATAATTTAATGAATACATTTGTTACAAATAACAATTTTAAGTAAATTTAGATTTTTAATTTTTAAAAAATTTAGTCTGTGCATCATGTTTCGGTTTTGTTCTTGGCGCAATTTTGGTCCGCAATATTGTTTAATATTCATTACAGTGTTAAATTAAAGCATGTTTAAAAAAAAACCTATCAAACCATATAGAAAACTACCACAAAAAATTATCTATCCTTTAGTCAGCATGGATCACATACGGTTTATGAAAATGGTATGAATTATGTATTACTATTACTATGATTGGGGGGCGCGGTGGTCAAAGTGATAGTGCGATGCGCTGCGGTACCAAGACTTCAAAATAAATTTCAATCAGTCACGGGTTCGAATCCTGGTGCTGGCACCCCTACGGCTAGGAGAAGGAAACTCCGACTTCAAAAATCCTCCGCTGCCTTGCGGCTATACCCTTCGGGAAAGGCTAAGGGAGTAAACCCCGACAGAAAATCAGGAAATGGAGCACCTACAGGCGGTCTATACATAAAACTCTTATGTACATACCGGCAGCTCCTGCGACGCCAACGGCAGCCAAGCCGCATCGACGCAAGTCGTTCCCTTGGTTACACCATTGACGTGGAGAGGGTGGATATGCTGTATGGGCAGCAGCTAATTCTCCATAATACCCGCCCAGGCTTGCATCACCTCTGGAGAGGACACTCCAGCGTCGCCGCAAGGTGTCGACAAAACACGGGAAGCAGCAGTTACCGGTTATAAGCCAAAAGCTCAATTGACGTAGAGCTAGGCGCCAGGGGCTGCTTCCGACGGTGGGAGAGACTACCAATGTCTCACTGGACAGCTACCGCCCGCCTCAAACTGGGCAGCCCCCAGTCAAATAGGTGCTATCCCGTCATGGCCTGCCTTCTCCACTGGGTGCGTGGAGATTAGAGTACCACTCAACAAGTGGGCCACTAAGCCCTGCACCAAGAAACACAAAAAAGAAAAAGAAGATCCCAGCTCTTCGAATCGCTAGCTGGAACGTGAGGACTATGTGTCCCGGCATCACTGATGACCCGCAGTCAATAAACGACACTCGGAAGACAGGAATAATCGATAGAGAACTTGAAAGGCTAAAGATTGACATCGCTTGCCTTCAGGAGACCAGGCTCCCAGACAACGGTACACTCAAAGAGGCAAATTACACTTTCTTCTGGCAAGGCAGACCAACAAACGAACCTAGACAGCATGGTGTAGGTTTCGCTGTTAAGAACACTCTTACACCATTCATTGATCCCCCGTCATCAGGCACGGAGAGGATCCTCACTCTAAGACTCAGAACAGCTGCGGGCCCAGCAACCATTCTTAGTGTATATGCCCCAACTCTCTGTTCAACTCCGGAAGAGAAGGACCAGTTCTATGGAGCTTTAGACCAGGCAATAGCCAGCATCCACAAAGACGAGGCAATCTACCTCCTGGGAGATTTCAATGCTAGAGTGGGGAGCGACCACGAAGCCTGGCCCACATGCCTTGGACTCTTTGGAAGAGGAAAGATAAATGAAAATGGACAGAGGCTTCTGGAATTGTGCTGCTCACGAGGCTTGTGTGTGACCAACACTTACTTCAAGTGCAAGGATATACATCAAGTATCTTGGAGACACCCTCGATCCCGCCAATGGCACCAGCTGGACCTCATCATCACCAGGCGTGCACAACTAGCTAGCATCCTACTCACTCGCAGCTATCACAGTGCCGACTGTGACACGGATCACTCCCTTGTCGCCAGCAAGGTACGAATAATGAGGAAAAACTCGTACCACTCCAAGAAAAAGGGATGTCCACGTATCAATACCTTCTGCATGAAAGACCCTGCGCTAACGCAGCTGTTCACAGACAAGGTGAAGGAAGGTATCTCAAGGATGTCCCCATGCGTCACCATTGACTCGAAATGGACGCATCTCAGAGACACAATCTATACATCCGCAATACAGGCCTTTGGCAAAAAATCTCACAAAAACACGGACTGGTTTGATGAACATTGGGACGAGATGAAACCTGTCACTGAAGCCAAAAGGAAAGCTCTTACGGCTTACAAGGAAAAGCCTACACCCGACAGGTTGCATGCCTTAAAAACAGCCAAGTCACTTGCCCAAAAGGTTGCACGTAATTGCGCCAATACCTACTGGCTTAACCTCTGTTCCAGCATACAGTCAGCTGCAGATATGGGCGATGCAAAAGCAATGTACGAAAACATCAAAAAGGCAACTGGCCCCTTGACGTCCAAAGTTGCTCCTCTAAAGTCCAAAAATGGAGAAATTATCCAAGACCGGACAGCACAGCTAAAACGGTGGGTTGAGCATTATCTGGAATTGTATTCAACAGTTACCACAGTCTCCAGCACCGCTCTAGATGACATACCAGATATGCCACTCATGGAAGAACTCGATGTCGTGCCCTCACAGGAAGAGCTGAGCAAAGCTATTGATAGTCTAGCTTGTGGAAAAGCGCCTGGGGATGATGGAATACCACCAGAGGCTCTAAAGAGTGGTAAGATAGCTTTACTCCAACCATTGCACGAGATTCTGTCCCTCTGCTGGGAACAGGGCTACATCCCCCAAGACCTAAAGGATGCAAATATAGTGACACTATATAAAAACAAAGGTGATAGGAGTGATTGCAATAATTATCGCGGCATCTCACTCCTTAGTATTGTAGGAAAGGCCTTTGCCCGTGTCATACTAACACGTTTACAGAGTCTAGCATCCCGTGTCTATCCAGAATCTCAGTGCGGTTTCCGGTCTGGGCGGTCTACCATAGACATGGTGTTCTCCATACGACAGCTCCAGGAAAAATGCAGAGAGCAGCAGATGCCACTGTACATTGCCTTTGTGGACCTTACAAAAGCCTTTGATTACGTCAGTCGCAACGGGCTATTCAAAATACTGGCAAAAATCGGCTGTCCCCCTCACCTACTTGCCATCATCAGAGAGTTCCATGAAAATATGCAGGGTACAGTGCAGTTCGATGGAGCCAAGTCAGAAGCCTTTCCAGTAATCAGCGGAGTTAAACAAGGTTGTGTACTCGCACCAACACTGTTCGCAATATTCTTCTCTGTACTACTTCGATACGCATTCAAGGATAGCAGTGAGGGAATCTGGTTACACACCAGAGCTGATGGAGGACTTTTCAACACTGCCCGCCTCCGAGCCAAGACCAAAACGACAGATGTCCTAATTCGCGAGCTACTATTTGCGGATGATGCGGCACTAACAGCACACACAGAAATTGGTTTGCAACAACTCGTGTCAAGCTTCTCCAATGCCTGCAAAGAATTTGGTCTGCAAATCAGCTTGAAAAAGACAAACATCATGGCCCAAGACACTCGACCTCCACCTAACATAAAAATCGATAATGAAAACTTGGAGGTTGTGGACAGCTTCACCTACTTGGGGTCCAAGGTCTCCAATACACTGTCCATTGAAGAAGAAATTAACAGCAGAATCGGCAAGGCAGCTGCCACAATGGCTAAACTAAATAAACGGGTCTGGCAAAACACCAAGCTAACGGAGAAAACCAAACTGTGCGTCTATCGAGCTTGTGTCATCAGTACACTACTATACGGGAGCGAGACATGGACCACCTATACATCCCAAGAGCGCAAGCTTAATAGCTTCCATATGAGATGCCTGCGTCGCATCCTTGGTATTAAATGGCAAGAAAAAGTGACTAATAGTGAGGTCCTAATGCGTGCGAATACCCAAAGCATGTTCACAATCCTTAGTGAAAGACGCCTGAGATGGCTAGGTCATGTTAAAAGAATGAGTCCCGGCCGCATTCCGAAAGACCTCCTATATGGTGAACTTGCTTCTGGAAAGAGGAAAACAGGTCGCCCACGTCTGCGATTTAAAGATGTCTGTCAAAGGGACATGAAAGCAGCCAAAATACATACAAGTGACTGGGAGTGTAAGGCAAAAGACCGATCTACGTGGCGCACAGTTGTCAAAGAGGGCGTCATGGTAGCCGAGGAGCGAAGAATGGAAGAGGCTGCAGACAGAAGAGCTAGGAGAAAGGCCAAAACATTTAGAAGCACGGAACTCGTGTGTAAAAACTGTGGTAAAGACTGTCACTCAAGGATAGGACTGCACAGCCACTCGAGAAAATGCAACCCAAACCAACGGTGATGCACCATCGTCTCACGAGACGGAAGGATGCCGGAGATTACTATGATTCATATCTGTATTGCAATAACTTTTTTTTGGCACTTGTTGTACTTGTTAAAACTTTTACACTTGTGCAGAGCACCTTAGCAGAAATAAACTAATGTTAGGATTGAGAAATGATGAAAAACTTCAATAAGAATATGAACAAATCATTTGCTGGAACTAAAACTATGTATGAAATATTTAAACAATGGAGATGATCAATAGTTTATAGCTTTTCAAACAAGACGAAATGTGTCTTTATTTAATATAATTGGAAATCAAATCAAATGTGTAGATTTTGAACATATCACAACAAATAGAAGAAAGTAGAAATGTTGAAAACTGTTTTGTAGCTTTAGAGAACTATTTGATCATTTCCAGGCTCTATAGAACAAAACTTAAACTTCTGCTCTGAGATCATGCAACTTGTGTTTGAAGCATGAAGCTATTTGAATGACTTTACTCTTTAAAACTACATAATAATTTAACTTTGTGAGTTATTGCAGTTTCTATTTTAACCACTTACAAAAGTAAAACTTAAACTGGTTTCATTCAGTGTATAGAATTTAAACCATTTTCAGTCAGCATTATAATTTTGTTTAATGTGTTCCTTATAAATGTGCAAATCTCAATGAAATCTTTTTCGTATTTCAGGGGGCATAATCAACGCTTGGAATTTCTAGGGGACACAGTTCTACAGCTTGTAGCCTCTGAATATCTTTATAAACATTATCCAGGTAACTTGTTAAATTTGGTACAGCTCAATTAATTTACTTCAGACTTGCTCATTTCAATATTCTGATTTATTGTGAATTATTGTTGAGGTTTTAGGTAAGCCGTCAATATTTTTATTCATTTTTTATCATTTGGCAAAATCTTAACATACACTTCAAGTTACTTTTGTTCCCATTATTCTGTTACAAATCTTTGCAACCTTCACTTAGTTGATTCTTGATGGTGGTGTTTTATTGAAATCTTCATTTGGTTAATTCTTGATGCTGGTGTTTTATTGAAACCTTCATTTTTGTTGATTCTTGATGCTGGTGTTTTATTGAAACCTTCATTTTTGTTGATTCTCGTCATAATACATGTCTGGGTTAAATACAAATGAAGCTAGGAAACTAGAATGAAAATCTGAGAATTATAAAATTAATAAATTATCTTATTTAAAAAAGAAAAGTAAATGTACTCTAACAAATAATGAAAACTTTGACATTAATCTCCCTTTGAAAGAATTTCTTAAATGAACATTATGTCAAATTAGCTGAGAAATGTGACTATGTTGCGAGTGTAAAATACGAAAAAGATGCATTATCTCTCCTAAGTACCTTCACTTGCCTTTCTTTAAGCATGGCTTGTCAGTTGTCAATTAGCGGTGGGTAGAATGCGGTCTTTGCGGTCATGTGACTGGGGGGGGTTTTTGGGGCAGGGGGAGGGGGGGGGGGGGGGAGCAGCAAATGAGAGTGCACCATGGTGCCCAATGATAGCGGGGCGAAGAAGATCCACTAATAAATTATTATTGTAGATAGTGGTTTGAATCCCACAAATTTTAAGGAATTCAGATATTTTGTACAAAATAAAAATGTAAGAACAGCTACTGTGACAATTTATTGTTTTAAGTTGTTTCTAACAGTAACATTAGAAAAGCAGTCTCCTTAAAAAAATCCAATTTTGGAAAAGATCAAATCACCCATTGTCATAATATTTCATTTTGTTACATAGAATTGATGATTTTTTTACTCTTAAACCCAAAACATTAATTTGCAGAGCATCACGAAGGTCACTTGTCTTTGCTCCGTTCATCTCTTGTCAACAGTCGAACACAAGGCATGGTCTATGACGACCTGGGGATGGCCGAGTACGTTATTTTTAATGAGAATGCCCTCAGTGATGGAGTGGACATGAAGACCAAGCAGAGGGCTGACATCTTGGAATGTAAGTTGATGACTGGACGACACTGTGCTTATCATTGACAATCAGTCTTATTGGAGGACACTGTGCTTATCATAGACAATCAGTCTTATTGGAAGACAGTGTGCTTATCATTGACAATCAGTCTTATTGGAGGACACTGTGCTCATCATTGACTATCAGTCTTATTGGAAGACACTGTGCTTATCATTGGCAGTCAGTCTTACTGAAGGATGCTGTGCTTATCATTGACAGTCAGTCTTACTGGAAGACACTGCTAATCATTGACAATCAGTCTTATTGGAGGACACTGTGCTTAACATTGATAATCAGTCTTATTGGAGGACACTGTGCTTATCATTGACAGTCAGTCTTACTGGAGGATGATGTGCTTATCATTGACAGTCAGTCTTACTGGAAGACACTGCTAATCATTGACAATCAGTCTTATTGGAGGACACTGTGCTTAACATTGATAATCAGTCTTAAGACACTGTGCTTATCATTACAATCAGTCTTATTGGAGGACACTGTGCTTATCATAGACAATCAGTCTTATTGGAAGACACTGTGCTTATCATTGACAATCAGTCTTATTGGAGGACACTGTGCTTATCATAGACAATCAGTCTTATTGGAAGACACTGTGCTTATCATTGACAATCAGTCTTATTGGAGGACACTGTGCTTATCATTGACAATGAGTCTTACTTTACGACACTGTGCTTATCATTGACAATCAGTCTTATTGGAAGACACTGTGCTTATCATTGACAATCAGTCTTTTTGCCTTTTGATTTGTATGGCATTGAAGTTGGCCATTTACCAGTAATTTGTTCAGTTATGTGGGTTTACAATAGCCCGCCATAATGTTAAATATCCAGTGATAACTATTGTTAACTTTAATAAAGTAAAATTTTTCAGGATTGTAATTGCTACCGACCAAAATGTATTATTTAATATAGGATAATGATGGCTTTCATCAGGCATGACTTATGTTATGTCATTAACCATTATCAATCTTTCTCAAGTCATGTCAACATCCACTAACCATTATCAATATTTCTCAGTCATGTCATCATCAACTAACCATTATCAATGTTTCTCAGTCATGTCAAAATCAACTAACCATTATCAATGTTTCTCAGTCATGACACCATCCACTAACCATTATCAATGTTTCTCAGTCATGTCTACATCACACCCTGTGCGGGTGATCTTTGTTGACACAATACTCCCTGTGTGGATGATCTTTGTTGACACAATACACACTGAGGGTGTGATCTTTGTTGACACAATACACCCTTTGGGTGTGATCTTTGTTGAAACAAAACACCCTGAGGGTGTGATCTTTGTTGACACAAAACACCCTGTAGGTGTGATCTTTGTTGACACAATTGCACCTTGTGGTTGTGATCTTTTTTGACACAATACACCGTGTGGGTGTAAAATAATTTAACCTCTATTGATTCAATTTTGATTCTTCAAATCTCAATTTTTTTAACCTAATTGTATTTTGTTCTAGCCTGTGTGTTATTTGTGTATCTCCAGCCTTTGTGGGTGCTCTGTTTGTTGATAAAGACTTGGACTACTGCAGGACATTCTGTGATGTCTGCTTCTTCCCCAGACTTAAGGTCTGTTACAGTCTCCTACTTATATTGCTATGGTCAGAATAATACAAATGAGATATATTTTTATAAAATAAACGATAGATTCCTTTTGTCCAAGTCGGGATTTTCCACTTTTGGGTGTTTGGTGAGCACCTGGGGGAGCACCCCCAAGGAGTGCAAGAAAAAGAGATTATTTGAAGATCATAAGTGAAAAATTAGTCAAATAAAGGGGTGTGAAACTAATCAAATAATTGGTAGGGGGTGCGAGAATCGTCAAATAATTGGAAGGGGGTGCAAGACTAGTCAAATAATTGGTAGGGGGTGCGAGACTTGTCAAATAGTTTATATGGGGTGCAAAACTAGTCAAATAATTGGTGGGTGTGTGAAACTAGTCAAATAATTGGTAGGGGGTGCGAGACTAGTCAAATAATTGGTCGGTGTGTGAAACTAGTCAAATAATTGGTAGGGTGTGCGAGACTGGTCAAATAATTGGTAGGGGGTGCGAGACTGGTCAAATAATTGGTAGGGGGTGCGAGACTGGTCAAATAATTGGTAGGGGGTGCGAGACTGGTCAAATAATTGGTAGGGGGTGCGAGACTGGTCAAATAATTGGTAGGGGGTGCGAGACTGGTCAAATAATTGGTAGGGGGTGCGAGACTGGTCAAATAATTGGTAGGGGGTGCGAGACTGGTCAAATAATTGGTAAGGGGTGCGAGACTGGTCAAATAATTTGTAAATGTTCCCTTGAATCTATTCAGTGGACATTAAGTCACAATTATTAGCTGTTACGGTGGCTCCTGTGGATATAATCATCTGTTACCTGTGTGGATCACAAGGTTTACCTTACATAAAGGGTGGGGGGGGGGGCAGCCCTCGTAAACAAATTTTTCTTCCTTCCTACGGAAAAACAAAGTCAAAATTCATTTAATTAATTGTTTAGAATTTTTATTAAGCTGACATTCTTGGATTTGTTTGTTTGTTATTGCTTATCATGTGGGTCTCAGATGTGGGTCTCAGATGTGGGTCTCAGATGTGGGTCTCAGATGTGGGTCTCAGATTTGGGTCTCAGATGTGGGTCTCAGATGTGGGTCTCAGATGTGGGTCTCAGATGTTAACATGTGGTACTCAGATGTGGGTCTCAGATGTTAACATGTGGTACTCAGATGTGGGTCTCAGATGTTAACATGTGGTACTCAGGTGTGGGTCTCAGATGTTAACATGTGCTACTCAGATGTGGGTCTCAGATGTTAACATGTGCTACTCAGATGTGGGTCTCAGATGTTAACATGTGGTACTCACGTGTGGGTCTCAGATGTTAACATGTGGTACTCAGGTGTGGGTCTCAGATGTTAACATGTGCTACTCAGATGTGGGTCTCAGATGTTAACATGTGCTACTCACATAATTTTTAGTATTTAGTGACACATATCAAAGTTACTAAAAAACAACAATCTTGAAGCACGAGAACAAATGCACTTGATGCATTGTGGGTAACTAAAAAGTGGTAACAAATAGTATGTCAAATAATCAGTTTAGGTATATTGATATTTTATTGACTACACACAAATCACAACTTTATTTTGACCAACTCTGAACTTCTTGTAAGATGTTAAGAAAGGTTCAAATTGCCACCACCATTTGGAATGTGCCCAAATTAACAAAAGATAAATATATGCAATGAAAACCAGGGTTACATTCATCTACATGATTTACTAACAGGAAGCATTAAGATGGGTAAATCCTAGCTTGGGGCATGACTGCAGTAGAATGGTTTGGGTAAATCCTAGCTTGGGGCATGACTGCAGTAGAATGGTTTGGGTAAACCCTAGCTTGGGGCATGACTGCAGTAGAATGGTTTGGGTAAATCCTAGCTTGGGGCATGACTGCAGTAGAATGGTTTGGGTAAATCCTAGCTTGGGGCATGACTGCAGTAGAATGGTTTGGGTAAATCCTAGCTTGGGGCATGATTGCAGTAGAATGGTTTGGGTAAATTGTTTTATTGTGAGGGGGTCTGTTGTTTTATTGTGAGGGGGTCTGTTGTTTTATTGTGAGGAGGTCTGTTGTTTTATTGTGAGGGGGTCTGTTGTTTTATTGTGAGGAGGTCTGTTGTTTTATTGTGAGGAGGTCTGTTGTTTTATTGTGAGGAGGTCTGTTGTTTTATTGTGAGGTGGTCTGTTGTTTTATTGTGAGAGGGTCTGTTGTTTTATTGTGAGGGGGGTCTGTTGTTTTATTGTGAGGGGGTCTTTTGTTTTATTGTGAGG
>CAXITT010000777.1:250679-341737 GCA_964033795.1 Lymnaea stagnalis
GGTCTGTTGTTTTATTGTGAGGAGGTCTGTTGTTTTATTGTGAGGGGGGGGGGCTGTTGTTTTATTGTGAGGGAGTCTTTTGTTTTGTTGTGAGGGGGGTCTGTTATTTTATTGTGAAGGGGTCTGTTGTTTTATTGTGAGGGGCTATGTTGTTTTATTGTGAGTGGGGTCTGTTGTTTTATTGTGAGGGGGTTGTTGTTTTATTGTGAGGGGGTCTGTTGTTTTATTGTGAGGGGGTCTGTTGTTTTATTGTGAGGGGGTCTGTTGTTTTATTGTGAGGGGGGTCTGTTGTTTTATTGTGAAGGGGTTGTTGTTTTATTGTGAGGGGGGGTGGGGTCTCTTGTTGTGTTGTAAGCTTCAGATGATATTTTTATATTTGTTGGGTAAAGATGAAATAATAATTGGATCCTATTTGTAGGACTTCATCATGAACCAAGACTGGAATGACCCCAAGTCTCAGCTTCAACAGTGTTGTCTGACCCTTAGAGAAGTAGGGGGAGGAGAGCCAGACATTCCTGTATATAAGTATGGACAACAACTTCATTCATTTATCATAACTTTATGTACAATAACTTGATTCATTTATCATTACTTTATGTACAATAACTTGATTCATTTATCATTACTTTATGAAAACATTTATTTCAATTTTTTTACACGCTCCTGACTTTGCATATCTAATTGAATTTTATTGTGTCTAGATGCGTAAAGACTTGTATAAAACTATAACCTGTCACCGCCATCAAGACTAATGTGAAATAATATAATTTCATAGTCAAGAAAACTTATAGAAAATGAAATAGTACTTGTGGCTAAACTATGTTCTTTGTGGCTAAACTATGTTCTTATGTGGCTAAACTATGTTCTAATGTGGCTAAACTATGTTCTTATGTGGCTAAACTATGTTCTTATGTGGCTAAACTATGTTCATATGTGGCTAAACTATGTTCTTATGTGGCTAAACTATGTTCTTATGTGGCTAAACTATGTTCTCATTTGTTTTTTCAGAGTCATTGAATCTATTGGCCCGACCAACACACGCAAGTACGTAGTTGCTGTGTATTTCCGGGGCAAGCGTCTGGCCAGGGGAACCGGACACAGCATTCAACAAGCTGAAATGGCGGCAGCTACACAAGCACTAAAGAAACGAGCAGGTTTGATAACTCATTAAGTCAACTTACGCCTTACATCTCTCTTCTGTTTCAATAAATTATAGTACAACTTATTGGTGCTCCTAACACTGTTTACTCTCAAACTACTATATCGGGTTCTCCTAACACTGTTTACTCTCAAACCACTATATCGGGTTCTCCTAACACTGTTAACTCTCACACCTCTATAGTGGGTCCTCTTAACACTGTTAACCCTCAAACCTCTATAGGGGTTCTCTTAACACTGTTAACTCTCACACCTCTAGAGTGAGTTCTCAAACAGATGACAGTTTGGCAAAAGGGTTACTGGAAATTTGATCGAAAGAATCTTCGTCGACGGTAAATTGATTGACGGTAATTTGATTGAACGGAAATTTCGTCTAATCTTTTTTTCAGTTCACACATTAATATTTTCGTCCAATTTCTTTTTGAACGCACTATACTATATAGTAAAACAAAATAATGCGTTGAAAGAAATTTAAAGCAAAATTTTAACGTGTGAACTGAAAAAAAGATTTGATGAAATTTCCGTTCGATCAAATTACCGTTGTTCAATTTACCGTTGAAAAAATTTCCTTTGATCAAATTTCCGGTACGTGGCAAAAGTTGTTTGTTCCTGTTGTAGATTTCTCCCTAGTCATCAGCTTTGTGCTTCAATTCAGCTTAATACTTTGCCACTATTTTTAGTGTTATAATCAAGCTCTTAGAATATATATTGGGACTTGTTGGCTCCGTCAGTTTTTCAGAGGTTATAATTTAATAAATGTTATTGAAGATCGGCTTGGAAAAATTCCCAGTTCAAATGTCAAATAAGCGTTGTAATAATTTTTACAATTTCTCTGATTATTATATTTGCTTGTTGACAATTTTAAACTAAAATTATAACATCTCAAGGCTTTTAAAGATAATCATTTGAAAATTTGTACATCTTATCAAAGCATTAATCCAGTTCTCAGAATGCCTTGTGTGCTGCATTTAAAATTTTGGTGGACTCCATTTGGCCAGCAGGCTGCCCTTAATGATTTGGTAGACTGCATGTGGCCAGCAGGCTTCACACCCCTGTTATAGATTAATGTTACACTCAAAACAGTTCAATAAAAACTCTGTGCACTAAAGTTGTGAACAGGTACACATGAATACTCCCATAATGGGGCTGTAGTAAAAACAAAAAAAGAAATTTATTGTAATGCACTACTTTTCATTTCATAAATCATAAACAGTGTAGTATTTATGTTGTATCATTTTCTTTACAATTGCAGAGCTATTCCCAATTCTTCAGCACCAAAGAAGATTTTTAGAGCGTATAAAAAAAGAGGATAAAAGCAGTGATGACGATGATGGAGAAAGTCCTGTGAAAAAAGCCAAACGATCGCGGCAAGTGCGCAGACGACGCCCAACTCATAGCAAGCAAAAAATGTAAAGTGAAATATTTGTACAGGAAAATTTTTTGTACAGTATAAAGTTTGTTGATGTTCATAGCATCACATTAAACTTACTAGATAAAATGACTGCAAATCAAATTCAATTAAAGAATATATTCGTATTAAGAATATAAAAAAACCAGATGCTTAACATATTGTGTAGTGACATCCTCATCATGTTGGACCCATGTCTTATGGCACATCCTCATGTTGTACCCATGAAAAAGGTGACCCTTGATACCCTCTGCTGAAGAAGTTCTTGAAATCTGATAGCTTCGGCTGACACTGTGGCTTTCTTTTGTATGTCCATTTCCAAACTGAAGTGGCTGTCTTCTCCATCATCCTCGTCATCATCTGTGCGCTCCCCATCATTATCGATGGTGATCTGAGAAGAACCAGATGTGTCCAACGCACTGACGTTGCCGAGAGACAGAGGCACATCTTTGAATCTGCTGGGCTCTCTGGCACCATCCCATTATGGAAAAGGATTTTCCGAGGCCGTTGTTGGGGTCAACATATTATGTTGACCATCATTCCTTTGAGTCATATGTTTGAAGTTGGAAATATATACATATTACACCCAACATGTACAGGTTAAGAATATATTGCATTCTATGCATTAACTTCCTAAATGAAACATTTCCATGGGAGTGTTTGGTTTTTCAAAAAATAGATAATCTGAAACACACCCTGTCCCAATTAGTTTGTTTGGAAAATCTGTGCTCTGCATTATTTAGATATTATTTTGTAATCACCCTTTGGAAAAGGCTAATGTTAAAAACTTGTAATTTGTAATACAAATACATTTTTAACTTATAGACAGAGTTCTTTTCTTCTATATCGGTGTTGTGTTTCATTTCCAGGTATATTTAATTTAAAAAACTACATATTCTACTGCCACTAGTTTCTGGTTCCTCGCCTTAACTTTAATCTCTGGTTCCTTAAAATTTTAAAAGTTACCCCTCATGATCCTGCCTCTTTAATTTTAATGTGGACCATGGGTCAATATTGTTTCCCTTTCTATGTTTCCTAATTAAGAACAAAAAAATGTATTACATTCAAACAATACACCAATACAAAGACCAAAACCATGGAGGTTTAGTTTAAAAATTTGTTTTTACTTTAATTTCCAAAAAAAAGACTTTTGTAACCAATTTTGACAGTATAGTTACGCAAAAACTAATTTGTTTGGTAATATCATGCTGAAACTTTGCATACACATTAAAACAATGTCACAATTTTGGAAGGTTTTTGCATCCCAGTTATTGGAAGTGTTACAAATGACAAAATTATGTGGTGGTCACATAAATATTGGGCAAACATATGGGGGTTGCAAATCTAAAAAAGTTTTAACAATTATACTGTTAGATATATATAGTATACAAAAGCATCAAACATTATGTAGAGCATATTAATGGAAATAAACATGCAAAGATTGAAGCATGTAGCTATAGTACTTGTCCCGTTAATACTTTTGGTGTTCCTTAAAAATCTGAAAGGTGCCAAGTTGAGAAAAACAAAAAAACAAATTATGAAATTATAAGTAAAAAAATTACAGGCTATGTGAACAATTTGGGATGCATACTCGACACACTAAAACAATTTGTGAACAAAAATGTATATTAAAACATGGACCGAAAAGATAGAAATTAAATTAACCCATTTGTTCAAACTCCACCCCACGAGCCTAATATTTAGTAATATATTATTACTAATAAATAAAATATACTAATAAAAAATTGTGAATTTTTTTAATTGAATTTTTTTTTTTTAAACATCTATTATTATGTAGAGAATAAGCATGTCAAGCTATTAGTACTAGTACTGTGTAGAGAATAAGCATGTCAAGCTATTAGTACTAGTACTGTGTAGAGAGTAAGCATGTCAAGCTATTAGTACTAGTACTGTTGGTAATGATAGTTTTCCTCCTGCTTCATCTGACGTCAGAGATACATAAAATTTCCTAAGTTGAGTTAACAAAAAAGTTTCAATATGTTTACATTTAAGAGAAAGTCTTCTGGTGCCAGTCCTCAGCAGAAGTATAGTATCTATAAGGATACCAGCCTTTAAAGACTTGACAATGGTTAGATCACCAGCACATCTAAAACTCATTCCAAGTTGATTTGACTTGATACTCACCTATCGGGCCATTTTGAAAAAATGGTAGCCGATAGTGAAAGTAATTTCTATTTTCACCCTGACAATGTCAACAATCGTGGAAAACAAATGATGAGGATACTGCTTTTGATTTAACTTGAATAACAAAGTTAAAGAAATCAAATAATTTTGAATATTAGCAATACTAAATATAAAAAAAAGAATGGTTTATTACACTGTTAATACTGTTATTTACCGGAAACAGCACAACTCTGACAAGAAAATAACTATATTTAAAAATAATGTAGATGTATTATAATATACACCAAATTGAAATCTTAACTTTAAATTAAGTAAGTCAAATTTATGATAAATTACCCTTAATGCCATTCTGATGCTACAGATACGTAGACCTTAGAAGTAATAGTAGCGTAGGCATAAAGATAACATTGGATTGCCGAGGGCAGTAAGTAAGGTCCAGTGTCGTAGGAAGGGGGTGCTGTCATTCCTTGGTGGCAATTCTTTCTTGATATGGAGGGGTGGCTTTTTTGGCCAAGTGCTAACAAAAAAATGTCATGCAAGAGAGGCCCCCCAAAAAAATCCAGGCCCTCCCTGGGTGACACCAACCCCAGCTTCGCCACTGCTTTGGGCATGTCAAAAAATCAAAATTGACGAACGGTTTGTGTTCCGGTATCCCTGCATTTAATAACAAAGTGGCGCATGAAGGTGGACAGAGGTAGCTGCCGCCCCGTGACCATTTTTCCTAAGTGGGGCCTATTCAACTCAAAGATATAACTTATGTTGGGCCTTTTCAACTCATGGATATAACTTATATTGGGCCTTTTCATAACTTATATTTGGCCTTTTCAACTCAAAGATATAACTTATATTTGGCCTTTTCAACTCAAAGATATAACTTATATTTGGCCTTTTCAACTCAAAGATATAACTTATACTTGGCCTTTTCAACTCAAAGATATAACTTATATTTGGCCTTTTCAACTCAAAGATATAACTTATATTAAAAAAAAATGTTTCATAAAACTTTGTATAAACGAGTAAAAAATTATGATTTTAATTGGTGAAATTTCTGAAAAGAAGTAAATACTTATTATGGTTACTTTAACTTTAACCAAAATTAACGAAATCCAGCAATGACAGGATATTTTGTTGTCACCGCTGTTCCCATGTTCATATACACAAATAAAAACATACTAACCATAGGGCCATCTCATCCTAACTATAGGGCCATCTCATCCTAACCATAGGGCAATCACATCCTAACCATAGGGCCATCTCATCCTAACCATAGGGCCATCACATCCTAACCATAGGGCCATCACATCCTAACCATAGGGCAATCACATCCTAACCATAGGGCCATCTCATCCTAACCATAGGGCCATCACATCCTAACCATAGGGCCATCACATCCTAACCATAGGGCCATCAAATCAAACCATAGGGCCATAACATCCTAACCATAGGGCCATCTCATCCTAACCGTAGGGCCATCTCAACCTAACCATAGGGCCATCTCATCCTAACCATAGGGCCATCTCATCCTAACCATAGGGCCATCTCATCCTAACCATAGGGCCAATACATCCTAACCATATGGCCATCACATCTTAACCATAGGGCCATCACATCCTAACCATAACCATAGGGCCATCTCATCCTAACCGTAGGGCCATCTCAACCTAACCATAGGGCCATCTCATCCTAACCATAGGGCCATCTCATCCTAACCATAGGGCCATCTCATCCTAACCATAGGGCCATTTCATCCTAACCATAGGGCCATCACATCTTAACCATAGGGCCATCACATCCTAACCATAGGGCCATCACATCCTAACCATAGGGCCATCTCATCCTAACCATCTCATCCATAAATGACTTCACGCAAAATTTACCGATTGTGAAAACACCCCCCCCCCAACCAACCTTCACAAATCATCACAAAAAAGTTAGATCCCCCCTCCCCTCAAATGTAACGTCACAATCCCTCTTTCCACTGCTGTCATTTATAAACCATTAAAAAATTCCCCTCCTCCAATAGATATAGAATAACTGCGCCTGTGTCAGAAACGTTTCCTTAGAGCAGTCCTTAACAGGGTCAGTGCACCAACTGAGTGGTCGGAGACCCAGAAACTTGTATTTGCTGCCATTGCTAGTTGTTGAATTTTGTGGTGAATTTTGCCCCCCCCCCCCCTATCGTCACAAAAATTTGTCTTTTCCCCCTTTGGGGCCGGGACGTCATTAATGGATCCCCCCCCCCCCAACCAATTTTGTTGGTTGAACTTATTATTTCTGGAGGTGGGGGGGGGGGCTTAAAAAAATATTTTTGCACCCCATAGCGTCAAATCCTGGCTACGCTACTGATTATTACAGGTGGTACGCCCCGGCCAGGGCTTATGGGAGCATTTTTTTTTGTATACGGATGGGTTTTATGTTTTATATGGCATGGAGGCTACATTTTTTTTTTTGGAGGGGTGGCATTTTTTATGTAAGCTAATGTAGGGACGGCTTTTTCGGCCAACTGCAGAGGTTTGTTTCGTGGAAAGCAGTTCAAGACACTAATCTTAGCTACGCCACTGGTTTTACACAGTTTGTGAAAGTATATTATATTATATATTTTAATATATTTTAATTATCTCGAGAAGTTTAAATGAGATTTTTTTAAATATCTAAGTCTAAGGGGCACCACTGGTTTGCTAAAGAAATACTTCCGGGTTAATTCAAATGAAACGAAAAGAAAAACAACAAAAATAAAATTGCATTTCGGCTACTTTCTCTAGCTCCTTTTGCTGTAGCAAAATTTAATCATTGAGGTATATATTTGCCATATGCATATACTACTGACTGTACTATAGTAACATAAAATTAACGTTCGTTATCTCAGATAGGCTTGCGGTTAAGATATTGTTGGCTATATAAAGCTGACACACTAATACGGACTAAACTTAAAAAACTGCGTTTACCGCATCATCTGTCGTTCGTCAACATAGTGGCATAGTCAGGCTTAAGTACGAGTATGAGAAGTATGACTACTACTACTATCTTAATACTACTATGCAGTGATCATTTCAGAAATTTTCAGATTTTTTCCGGGGAGGGGGGGGGGCAGTGCCAGTTGATTTATTGTTGGACATATTTTTGCTGGAGGGGGGGGAGACACAACATGACTTGGCTCCCCCCCCCCCCCAACCGAGATATAGCTGAAAGAAACCCTGCTACTATGTTTGACAGTATGTTATGAGTAGGCCTACTTAGTTACTAGTGAAGGCAAAGGGCTGGCTGAGGGTATGTAACATACTAATACTATGTTAAAAAAATAATGAACAGCAAAAATTGGAACAATTATTATGATTATGTCACGTGTAAAACTAAAAAAAGGAAACATCTATAAATTAAATCATAATAAATGGCTTCAGGTGTCTATAAGGTGCATGGATGGGTAACATTTTGTGTGTGTGGGGGGGGGAGTAATTGAGGCAGATTGTTTTCTATTTTGAAGTCTCTTTATTTAGATTGTAAATATATTTTGACAGCATCTATGATGGGCAGATGTCAATTAGTATGATTATGATGACAATGACTGTGGGACTCAAAGTGGATTTGTGCATATAGACCAGACATAAAAAGCATACTGCTTACTAATGAATGTTTAAACAAGAGAGATATAAGGAGATTTCAAAACCAAATAGACTTTTTAAAACTCTAATTTACTGCAAATTGGGTTGCATATATTTGTTGGTACGCAATATGCAGGACAATGAACCAAAGAAATTTAGGTATTTTGAAAGACGCACGCGCATCCCTTCTGCGCAGTCAAAAAATCACGCAAAAACTTTTGTGGCCATTTAATAGTCGCCACTACGGTGACCTCGGATTTATGCGTTTTACGTCACAGTTTACTAATTATAACTTAATTTTGTCATCGATTACGTTTACTGTTTGTCTTCCGGTGACGCTACTACAACGGATCCAACCTAGTGAGCCGCTATTCTTTTACTACGTAACTTTGAACACTAGGTAAACTATAAATGTGTATTACTTTGTTGGAGCTTCCATATATGATTGAAACCCAAAAGCTCATGTTTGTCATCGAATTTGTATTGCTAATAATAATAACTTTGAAATAGTCAATTATCTCCATTCCAAAGAAAGTTATTGCACTCCACATGTAAGATTAACCTTCATCACCGGAAGAAAAAAAAAATGGACGAATTTTTTTCACCGGACTGATAGAAGACGCTCTAAATAACATTCTATAATTTAATAGTAAATCCATTTGTAATCTTTAAACATCTGAATTAATCTAAGTTAATTAGTAAAAGTTAGTTTAAAAAGTAAAATAAATGGATATGATTATACAAATAAATTGAAATTATGAATATTAAATTGATGGCTAATTGACTAATTGCTTTTTTAATTTTTAAAAGAAATCCGATAACAAAGACTAACTAAGACTAAGACTAAGAATAATCATAAAAATAATTATGTCATGTCACTGTTACTATTGAAAATGTATAGTATATATTAATTTGTATACAACAGTATAATTATAAATTATTTATAATCTAATTAAACTGAAGGCTTAAAGACGTAAGGCCTTCATTCATCATGTTTTGAAATTGAAATGTAAAAGAAATATAAAAACACAAAAAAAATTATTGTAAAATTAATACTAATACCATTGCCAGCCCATAAATGCCATTAATATTAATATTAATTGGAATACTTAAAATAAATAAGTTATAATTTTAATAATTTAATAATAAATTATAATAAGACAAATATTCTCAGATTTTAAAAAAAAATTCTGTTTCAGTTATCCAGACAATGTCTATAACACTTAAGGATTTTGACAGCTTAGTGGCAAGCTTTGCCGAAGATGCAACGACTGGGTTGTACAGGAATGGCTACGCCTTCTACCTTTATACCAGCAGTGCCAACAAGAAGGAGGGGATTAAAACTGCTGTGTTGGTACTTGATGAGGCCTTTAAGAAGGATCTCAACTACGTGTCGAACCAAAGTGGAATACGTACTATTTTGTTTAACTTGTCTAAAAAAATTTTTTATTTAAAAAAACATTTTAAATTAAACTGGGCGAAAATCCAGACCCTTTTGTTTCAGCCTTTTAAAGTGCCAGGTACCAAGACCAAGGAGAAAAAGATGGTGTCTTCCAGCTCTTTTGATTTTTCTACTCATATAAATAATGAAATACCAGATGAAATTATTCCACAGGTAGCTCAGCAGCAGTTAGAGGTTCCACCACCATTGAAGAAGTTGCGCACTGACTGTAGTCAGTGTCACTTAATTAGGAAAAGGTTTGTAGCTAAGTGTAGGTCCTTAGAGGACAAGGTAAGAAGAGTTAAATTAAATGCCAAGCCTCTCTGCAGGTCCCCTGAAATGAAAGTGTGGACTCAGAGCCTCAAGAGAAAGACGATAAGGATCGATACACTGAAACGAGAGAAGACAGCTCTTAAGACTAAGGTTCAACACTTGGAACGACAGCTGGGAACATCAGCAACAAAGATGGAAAAGGCCAGTCTACTGAGCAGAAGGAACCGCATCCTGCAGAAGAAGGTCACCAAACTACAGGAGGAAGTGTATCAGCTGAAGGTTTCACTAAAGACAACGACGGAGGACAGGAGAGAGGCACTCTTGAAGGTGGATGAACTGATGGAGGCGTCTGAGAAGGGAAAAGTAATCATTACCACATCTGCAAAATCACCAGGCACCCAGGGTAAAGCTCGTAGGCAAAGATATACGTACAATACCCCCATGAGGAAATGTATATATAATTGCATTTTACACCAGGTGCCTGTGGATAAAGCTGGAATAGTGATTGACTTTATTGTCCAAGAGCTGGCTGGACAGACCTTGTCAGACGTCCCCTGTGCATCCACAGCTGCATCCATGACCTATGAGCTGGGAATCCTCTCTGACCTTCAAGTCGGTGAAGTATTGTTTCAGGCTAATAATGTTACATTATCCTGAGACTCTACACCACTTGACGGTCAGCATATTAACGCTTGTAACATTTCAGCTGATGGGCAGAACCTGACTCTCCAGACAGCAGGAATAGCAGGTGGTAAGACAGAGGATTACCTAGAGCAAGTCATGAATGCGCTTCAGGATGTTGCCTCCGTGTATTCGACTTTCCATAAAATTCAACAGCAAATGGTGCTGTATACTTTTAATCTCTCTCTCCAGGCAACGCTAAGCGATCGAGCTCGGGTGAATAAGTGTGTGTCTCAGCAACTGGAAGAGACCCTAGGCAAGAAGCTAGTAAGAGCTGGCTGGACAGACCTTGTCAGACGTCCCCTGTGCATCCACAGCTGCATCCATGACCTATGAGCTGGGAATCCTCTCTGACCTTCAAGTCGGTGAAGTATTGTTTCAGGCTAATAATGTTACATTATCCTGAGACTCTACACCACTTGACGGTCAGCATATTAACGCTTGTAACATTTCAGCTGATGGGCAGAACCTGACTCTCCAGACAGCAGGAATAGCAGGTGGTAAGACAGAGGATTACCTAGAGCAAGTCATGAATGCGCTTCAGGATGTTGCCTCCGTGTATTCGACTTTCCATAAAATTCAACAGCAAATGGTGCTGTATACTTTTAATCTCTCTCTCCAGGCAACGCTAAGCGATCGAGCTCGGGTGAATAAGTGTGTGTCTCAGCAACTGGAAGAGACCCTAGGCAAGAAGCCAGTGCAGCTGAAGTGCCACTTACACCCTCTGGACGGCATGGCCACCCAGGCCAGGAAGGAGCTCAGAGCTTTAGACGTTGAGTGGGAGATTAAGGCTAATGTTTTTGGAAGTGAAGGCTGTGCAGCTAATTTGGTTTATGCTGCGTCTAAATTGAGGTAAACATAAATAATTATTATTTTGTATATTCTATTCAAAATTTGTTTTTTAAGTGCTATGCTTTTTTAATTGATTATAAATTTGAAATACTAAAATATTTTCTTTACATCTACAGATACAAAATGAAATCAGGAGACCCATCAGGGTTTAAGGCCTTCCTCGAGAGATCTAAGCTAAACCCAGGAGTCATAGTACGCTATGTGGGGAACAGACTCCATGTTCTGTTCCACCTAGCAGGGATCATTGTCCACCTGAAGGATCTGCTATCCCAGTACTTGACTAAGTACTCAACTGCTATGGGGTTGCGATCGGTCATTATGAAGGACCTCGACAACCCAAACATTTTTCTGCAGTTGAGAGCTTTAGGTAATATATATATATAATATTGTAATTGTTGTATTTAAATTATACTTGTGAGATGTTGCAACATCTCATGTAGTTTATCAATATTTTACATGTTTGTAATGTTTTCTAAATTTTTTTATATTTTACATGATAGGTCTCTTTGGGAAGCTCTTGACTGGCCCCTGGATGACCACATTCTATAAGAATCCTGGTGGATTGAAGCATTTGGAAATGGTATGAGTTCATTATTTGGCTATAACCATTAACCATCATCATTTTAAAAAAATATTATGTGCCCATTAAGAAGCCCATTATTTTCTTTTTATCACAGACTCCACTCATCAAAACGTGCATGGTCACGTTGAAGAAGATAGAAGAGAACCCAGCCTTGGCCCTCAACATCGACCATGACGTCTTCAACAACAAGCTGGAGGTGGATGATGTCCTGCTGAAGCTGAGGATCAACTCAGAGGAGACATCAGAACGTTTTTTTTTTACAATTTCATTACTAGCAAAATGTTTTTTAAATGTTCTGAATAGGCAGCTGGGGGATTACATTGATGGTGAGCTGGCGGACCTCCAACCAGAACTGATGGCCAAGACTTCATCTGCTCCAGTTCACAACATCTTCTGTGAGCGTGTGTTGGGAATGGTGGATGCCCAGGTTAAGAGGGCACCCAACGCATCCATGGCTTTTGTTGATGCCAAGGTGAAGTGCCAGGCCAATAAGACAATGGAATGGTTGGTAGGAAAACCCAGCTCAGAGCAGGGTAGGATGATTTCTTTTGTCATTAACTTTGCACGTAGGCAGGTTAAAGTTCGTAAGTGTAGGGATAAGTTAATGAGTCAGTTGATTATTTTTAGACAGACAGAATTAGCGCAGAAAAGGGATAAGACAGATAGAAATAAACTAGAAAGAAACATTAGAAACTGTCTGGAAACTGGATTGGGGTTGGATGATGATGTTTTCTCTAGTCTTCTCCCAGGTACTAAAGAAAATTTTAATGAATTGTTTCAGAACTCTGTAGACTGCCTGCCCTTACCTATCAGGCATGTTTGGCATGTAGATGGAGAAGACAAGGTCTTTGAGGGGGAAGTAGTTGCAGTGGTAAAAAGAAACAAAAAGAAGTGTTGTCATGTAGTTTAGTTTAGATGACATTCAGGTTATTCCTGTTACTTTTTTAATTGCAGATGCGTTAATGGGAGATTTTCACTTCATTTAGATAATTTCAAAATTTGTTGCTGTTTGCTTTTGTCTATGGGTACATTAAAAAACATTTTGCTAATTTTTCCTTTTCAGCATGATTTGTTCACATTTATTTTTAATGTTACTTTAAATAATTTTTAGATTTTGTTGATAAGTTTAGAATTGATTACTTTTTTTAATACTTTTCCCATTTTTATTTTTCAGGCTATTTTGTTCACTTTTCATAGATTTTATTGTGTAAATACTTTGTTTTTGTTGTTGTCCAATTTTGAAGGGATATGTTTTTTTTAATACCTCCTTTATTCCTTTTTTCTATTTCAGGCTCTTATATTAACTTTTTATTCTAGTGTTTTTAATGCTGTTTGAATTGTTTTAGAAAATTATAATTTGTAGATATGTACATAATGTAGAAACCATTGATTTTTGAATTTTTTTTAACATTTTATCTTTTAATACCTTTCAAACTTTTCATTTTCAGACTGTTAACTTTTTGACTTTATTACTTTTTTAAATACATTTCACATTTTTTCTTTTTCAGGCTGTTATCTTTTCTTTTAATGTTTGTATTATTACTGTTTGCATTTCTTTTTAAAATTATTTTGTGTAAATATATTAATGTACCGTAAGAATTTGTATTTTCATTTCTTTTTTAATACTTTTCAAATTTTTATTTTCAGGCTGTTATCTTAACCTTAATCTAGTATTAATTACTGTTTGCATCAATTTAGAAAATTATTTTGTGTAAATACTTAAATATGTATGTACTATTGATTTGCTTTTCACTTAATTTTTTTTTTAGAACTATTCCATTTGTCTTTTTCAGGACATTTATTTTCTTTTAAAAAAAGGTAACTATTAATCGTTTTCTTATTATAGTATTAAGTATAATTAATGACAGCAATGATATAAAATTTTTTGTTACTGTAATGGTATGTACCTGACTTTTTGTGGAACTTTTGGAATACATTTTTAACAATATTTTTCACTTTTTTTTTCCTTTTCAGACTATTTTAAATTCTCCTTCATAAACAGGTAACTGTTAATATTATTCCCGGTATTAGTGCTCATTTAGATAATTATTTTTTTTAAATATTTAATGTGATGACCATTGATTCTTATTTTTTCTTGATTACTTTTTTCATACCTTTTTTTTTTATTACATTTTTTTCTTTTTCAGACTGTTACCTTAACCTGTAAATTCTGTAATGCTATTTTTAAATACAGTTTGCATTGATTTAGAATTTTATTACCTGTAGATATATTTTTATTGTAGGAACCTTTGATTTGTTAATTATTATTTTTTGTATAATGTCTTCATTACTCTAATACTTTTCCCATTTTTATTTTTCAGGCTGGTATCTTTTCTTTTAATGTTACAATTATTTCAAAATTTATTTTGTGTAAATATATTAATGTAAGAACTATTGATTTTCATTTTGACTTGATTACTTTTTTAATATTTTTAACTTTAATATTTTTTAATTTAAATTTTCTTTTTCAGGACATATATTTTCTTTAAAAAAAAGGTAACTATTAAAGTTTATATTATTGTACCACTATTAATTATAATTAAAACATGAATTAAATATTTGTTTGGTATTATTACTTTAAGTGTATGAACCTCTGCCTTTTTATTTTGGAATGCATTTTAAAAAGTTTTCCCCCTTTTTTTTCAGAATATTTTAAATTCTTCATTTCATACAGATAAGTGTTCATATTATTAGTATTAGTTTAACATTTATTGTCTGTAATTTATTTACAAACTGACTTTGCACCATTTTTTTGTTACAGTGTAACTGTTTTGACTCTATATTTGAATAATTTATTAATATTTCTATATTTATATTTAGGTCGTTATATTTGAATAATTTATTAATAACATTTCTATATTTCTTTTCTGGATGTATTAAGCAGTAGCACTGTTTTACTTCATGTAATTATATTAATATTATATGGTCCTTTGATTTTTATAATTAATCAAATAAAAATTTTAATTATTTTTCTTTTCAGGTATTTTTAAATTCCCTACAGAACATGTCTATAATTATAATAATTAAAATATAATTTTTATGTGATGTTCTTATTACTTTAAAATGGAATAGACATGAAATTTTTTTGTTTTTCATGTAAAGAAATAATAAATTTTACCACAAAATTTTTTTTTTTACCAATTTTTTTTTCACTTTCTCTGCAAAAACATTTTTCAAAATAAATATATCTTATATAATGTGAAAACTTTTGTTGTTCATTGTGTTGTATGTTGCATTGAGAGTATCTGCTGAAAATTTGGTACCCTTATCTTTAAAAATAAAAAAGTTATGGGTCAAAAAGTGAAAAAATTTGAAAAGTGGGTCACAAGTTTTTTGGGTCAAATATATAGCTTATATAAGGGGCATAAAAAATTTGACAAAAAAATTCATAACTCCAGTTCTATAAAAGATAGAGAGATGAAATTGGTGTTGTTATAAAGCTTATAGCTAGCCCTTTAAAATGATGTATCATTCATTGCATTCGGACAATATTTAAATTTTGTGTCAAAGTACCTAGTGTAGTGACATTGACAGTCGAGAGAATTTATGTCAGAATGTGGAGAAGAGATTCAAAGAATTAGGACTACCACAGGAAGTGGGATGGAATGGAAAGAATGGTTGACCCGGGGGACAGGGGGATGATCTTAGTAAACCCTGTACACAGGGACTCTTAACCTTTTTGCAGTCCTGCAGGCCCACTCCCTTTTAAACATCACCTGCCCCCCATAAATTTTAAAAATAAAAAATAAATAATTGAGTCATCTTAGTTTTATTTTTCTAATTAACTTAATATAAAAAAGGAAAAAATTTCAAGTAATGCGCAAACAAAATTCATTAGAAAAACATTTACTGCTGCTAATCCATTCAAAATGTTGGGATCTTGGCACATGTTCTGCTACTACATACTATCCAAAATAGTCTTCTATGTTATTAGATAGGTGCACTGCTAGACAGTAACAAGGAATTAAAACTTGGCCTAAACAGATAATGTAGATAGGGAAATCTTGAATTTCTTTAGCCTAGTTAAAGGAGGGGTAGCAGAAATAGTTCAAGATCTAATTATTAAGTTTAAGGCGATTCTGTGTCACAAATGATTTGCTAAAATGTTTGAAGTTTTACAGTTTCCTTCTATAAGATACAATTCGGACCTGCATAATTTAAAAGAAGTGGCAGGAGTTAGAATATGGATTGTACCATAAAGATACAATACACAATTGGAAGAAGAGATCATGATTTGTTATTTTTTATAAAAAATGGAGACTCTGAAGAATATGAGGAAGAAGAATATTGGCTTATGAAAGACTGAAATAAAAGAAAAAAAGAAAACTGACATTTTATGTGGAAATCCTGCTTTCAGCTAACAAAATACTGAGATTTTTATGCTGAAATCCTGCTTTCGGCTAACAAAAAACTGACATTTTAGGCTGAAATCCTGCTTTCAACTAACAAAACACTGACATTTTATGCTGAAATCCTGCTTTCAACAAACAAAACACTGACATTTTATGCTGAAATCCTGCTTTCAACTAACAAAACACTGACATTTTATGCTGATATCCTGCTTTCAACAAACAAAACACTGACATTTTATGCTGAAATCCTGCTTTGAACTAACAAAATGTTGACATTTTATGCTGAAATCCTGCTTTCAACTAACAAAATGCTGACATTTTATGCTGAAATCCTGCTTTCAACTAACAAAATGCTGACATTTTATGCTGAAATTCTGCTTTCAACTAACAAAACACTGACATTTTATGCTGAAATCCTGCTTTCAACTAACAAAATGCTGACGTTTTATGCTGAAATCCTGCTTTCAACTAACAAAATGCTGACATTTTATGCTGAAATCCTGCTTTCAACTAACAAAATGCTGACATTTTATGCTGAAATCCTGATTTCAACTAACAAAACACTGACATTTTATGCTGAAATCCTGCTTTCAAATAACAAAACACTGAAATTTTATGCTGAAATCCTGATTTCAAGTAACAAAACACTGACATTTTATGCTGAAATCCTGCTTTGAACTAACAAAATGTTGACATTTTATGCTGAAATCCTGCTTTCAACTAACAAAATGCTGACGTTTTATGCTGAAATCCTGCTTTCAACTAACAAAAACGCTGACATTTTATGCTGAAATCCTGCTTTCAACTAACAAAACAAGATTTAAAAAAAAGAAAAATAGAAAAAGGACTTAGCTTTGAAAAGCAGAATGAAAAGAATTAAACTTTAAAATGGAAATTTTACTGGAAACTATTTTGGCAAACAATAACATAATCACATTGAAATGATTAACAAATGTGAAGTAATCCATGTTAGTGAAGTTGCCCTAGGTGAACTTCAGTAGTTTAATTACAAGTAGCACAGAGGGATTGGATTACGTAGTACAACTTTACAATTCTTACAATTTTAAGTTACTTAGCCCAAACTCAAGAGAACTGTCACTTTAATGTCATACAAATAAATAATTTTTAATGGTATTATTGTGTGTGCAGTTACATAGCTGAAATTACAAACAGTAATTGATAAATAAAATAAAAATGTATTTACAAATCTATTTCTTTTACTTAAACCATTTTGAGTTTGCCTTTGCTCTAAGTTTCATTTTTTTGTGTGTTAAAGTTACTATGTAAATATAATAAACAGAAAGAATACACATTTATTTTGTTAAAAATTATAAATCGATAGAAAGGTAGAAGAAAAAAGAGTACTTTAAATAAATATTATTATTCTGTTTCAGATGAAGTTTCACAACATTGTCAGTTGCTTTGTCGCTTAGTCATTGTCAGTTGGTCTGTCGCTTAGTCGTTGTCAGTTGGTCTGTCGCTTAGTCACAACCATGGAAAAACTTGGTGATTTTAATTCCAGTCAAATGAAACAAGATCTAGATGTTCTCATAAAGACAGAAATAGATGCTGACGTTCATCAGATGCTAAAGAAGGAACTCGCTGTTGAACCAACTTCTGATTCACACATAGATGCTGACGTTCATCAGATGCTAAAGAAGGAACTAGCTGTTGAACCAACTCCTGATTTACATATAGATGATGACGGGTTCTTCAATTCTGAAATCAAACAGGAGACCGGATTTAACACAAAACAAGAGTTGGATACAAATTCAAATTTAACTTTGAATACAGAGTGTGTTTTGAATATCTCAGAAAAATTAACAAGTGACACATATGCTGATGATCAAGGGAAGTTATCCCTTCCTCCTTCTGAAAGTGCTCCAAACATGGTTCATTTGGAAAATGTTCCATCTTTGGGAAAAGAACAGGACATTGGAAAATGTTCCATCTTTGGGAAAAGAACAGGACATTGGAAAATGTTCCATCTTTGGGAAAAGAACAGGACATTGGAAAATGTGACACATGTTTGGCAATTTTTGCTGATATTTCACATGTTGTGGTTCATCAAAGGTCACACGATGGATTCAAGTCCTATAAATGTTCTGCTGCATTTGCCAGTCTATCAGGTTTAAAAAGCTATGAAAGAAAATACAATGAAGAAAAGCCATATGCTTGTGATCAGTGTTCTGCAGCGTTTGCTCAAAGTTCACAGTTGACTAGACACAAAAGAAGGCACATAGGAGAGAAACCCTACACATGTGACATTTGTTCCGCTGCATTTGCTCTTCATTCATTCAAGTTTAAAATGTCACCAACGCCAACATTCAGGAGAAGAACCATATGTTTGTGACATTTGGGCTGCAGAACAATATGTTTGTGATATTTGGGCTGAAGAACCATATGTTTGTGACATTTGGGCTGAAGAACCATATGTTTGTGACATTTGGGCTGAAGAACCATATTATGTTTGTGACATTTGTGCTGAAGAACCATATGTTTATGACATTTGGGCTGCAGCTTTTGCTCAAAGTTCACATTTAACTGTACATAAAAGACATCACACGGGAGAGAAACCGTACAAATGCGACATCTGTTCTGCTGTATTCCAGTACAGTTCTAGTTTAACAATAATAATAATAATAATAATAATAAGTGGTCTTATATAGCGCGGTACCCCGGCCTAGGGCTGGGCTCACCGCGCTGTACATATGTAGCAAAGAGGCATAATCATAATATTAAAATAAAATACATAAATGAAATAAAAACAACATATAAGCAAAACAACACCATAGGTATATTCATCCACCCACACCAGACATTTTTACAAGGAAACCCATGTACGTTTATCGGTTTATAGGAGGGGAATCAGTCAGAGTAGTATAGTTTAAATAGATGTGTTTTGAGTGCAGTTTTGAAGGCCTGTGTGGTTGTTATATTGCGGATGTGTAGTGGCAAAGAATTCCATTGTTTGGGGGCGCAGAAAGAGAAAGATCGTTCACCATATAATTTAGTGCGTGTCTTGGGAACGGACAGAATACGCGAGTCTGCGGAGGAGCGAAGTTGTCGAAGGGGTGAATAGACAGAAAGAAGTTCAGTTAGATAGGAAGGGCAGGAATCCGAGAAAAAGTTGTGACAGAGAAGAGACAGCTTGTAGTCAATGCGTGCCTGTATAGGGAGCCAATGTAGTGAGTGGAGTAGTGGAGTGACGTGATCGCGTTTTTTTGCCTTAAGAACAAGCCTAGCAGCAGAGTTTTGAACTTTCTGCAGTTTTTCTATAAAATGTTTCGGTGAACCTGACAGAAGTGAGTTGCAATAGTCAAGACGAGAGAGAACAAGAGCACAGACTAGAGTTTTTGTTGCGCTAACTGTCAGGTAGTGGCGGATGGAGCTGATCTGACGGATGGCGGTGTATGCTGAACGACAAATGTGAGAGATATGTTTATCGAGAGACATGTTGTTAGAAAGAATATAACCAAGATTCCTAGCAGAGGGTGTAAACTGTATGTCGGAGTTACCTACTTGAAATGAGGTGGGAAGAATTGAGGTAGAGGATGATTTGTGATTGTAAATGAGGAGTGCTTCTGTTTTGTCATCATTAAGCTTCAACTTGCTGAGTGTCATCCAAGACTTGACATCATCAATGCACCCCCGCAAAGTCTGGACAGCGGAATCGACAAGAGATGGATGGGTATGCATGTATAGCTGCGTATCATCTGCAAATGACTGGTTCTCAACAGCATGCCTCCCGAGCAAGAGGAGTAGTGGCCTGGTATACATTATGAATAGAACCGGACCCAAAACGGACCCCTGTGGCACTCCGTACACCAAATCAGCACTGCCGGAGAGACAGCCATCGACAGAGACCATTAGCGTTCTATCAGAGAGGTAGGACCTAAACCAAGCCAAAACCGAACCAGAAATTCCAAAGTAGTTTTCAAGGGTTTTGAAAAGGATTTCATGGTCAACAGTGTCAAAGGCCGCACTGAGGTCTAAGAGGATCAAAATGGAGACATTACCGCTGTCCATTGCGCGCAAGAGGTCATTACTGACTCTCAAGAGAGCTGTCTCCGTGCTATGGAAATGTCTATAGGCCGACTGATTAGAACTGAGAAGAGAGTGATCATTTAAGTAAGCAAAAAGTTGTTTTAGGACTAGTTTTTCAATAACTTTAGATAAAAATGATAAGTTAGATACAGGTCTATAGTTTTTTAAATTATTTTCATCCAGACCGGGCTTCTTAAGCAATGGTTTGATGACAGCTGATTTGCAAAGAGGCGGAACAGTGCCAGAATATAAGCTTTCATTTATTATGCGGGTTATTGTTGGGAGCAAGATATCTAATGACTCAACCAACAGGGGGGTTGGGATGGGATCCAAATAACATGACGTATGTTTAGATTTTAGGATTATATTTTTTACCTCAAGTTCTGAAACAGGTTTAAAAATATTAAAATGGGAAGTAAGACAAGGGAAAGGAGGCAATTCAAGGGGAGGGGCATCAAGACGATCAAGCTCAGCTCGAATGTCAGCTACTTTGCTTGTAAAGAAATTACAGAAAATATCTGGTTGCTTGGGCAGGGGAAACACCGAAGGAAGCGCAGTTCCTTTGTTACTCCCCCTAAGGTGACCACAAACATCAAACAACTGCCTGCTGGTTTTACCCATAGTTATCTTTTGGCTAAAATACGTAGTCTTTGCACGACAAACAATCTGATTGACACGCTTCTTGGCAGCGTAAAATATCTGCTTAAAAACCACAAGACCTGACCTTAACCACTTCTTTTCTGCACTACGGCGCTCTTTCTTGGCACTGCGTAGTTCCTCCTTGATGGTCGCATACCAGGGAGATGACCGCTTTAGACTAAAATTGCGGCGGGTGACAGGGGCGTGTCGGTCAAGCACAGCGCGCAATGCACGGTCTAGTGATTCCAATGTAGGGCAGAGGGCAGGGGACACTTCTACGCTTAGGTCATGCTTAAATGCATCCCTGTTTATAGCTCGCAGACTGCGCACCTCCCTAAACTGAGGGGGAGGGTTGGGGGCACTAACACTAAGTTCACAAATAACACAGAAGTGGTCAGAGGACAGCTCTTGTGTGATTGAAGTAGATCTAACTACACCATCTTGAGGCCTATGTAGTACCCAGTCAAGAATATGTCCACGATTATGAGTCGGTTGGTCGACCGATTGGTGAAGACTGAATAAATCCAAGAGATCCAACATCCTAGCAGTGGAGGGGTGCTGTGGTTGATCAAAATGGAAGTTCATGTCGCCTAGTACAATGTAAGTCCCGGTCAATGTGTTGCAGTGGTCAATCAAATCCGGGAATTCTCGATGAAACACTGAGTCGGTCAATTTATTTTTCTTACTAGGGAAGGTGCGATATATGCACATGAAATGAACTGAATACACAAAAGAACTCACACAGGAGAAAAACCTTATATATGTGACATTTGTTCTGCTGTGTTTCCCTACAGGTCTAGTTTAACTATACACAAAAGACGGCACACAGGAGAAAAACTCTACACGTGTGACATTTGTTTGGCTGAATTTGCTGATAGTTCACACTTAAATCATCACATGAGACGGCACACAGGAGAGAAACCTAACAAATGTGACCTTTGTTCATCTCCATTTTCAAGTAAATCAAGTTTAAAAAGTCACAAAAGACTAAATGCAGGAGAGAAACCTTAAAAATATCACATTTGCTTTGTTGCATTTACTACCAGGTCTTGTTTAACTGTACACATAAGGAAACACACAGGAGAGAAACCCTACAAATGTGACTTTTGCTCCACTGCATTTGCTCAGTGTTCAGATTTGACTATACAGAAAAGACTGCACACAGGAGAGAAACCTTACAAATGTGACCTTTGTTCTGCTGCATACCCTAGTAGTTCAGGTTTAACTGTATTCAAAAGAAAACCCACAGGAGAGAACGTCTACAAAGGAGACATTTGATCGACTGTTTTTTCTGAAAATCAAGACAACCTTTTACTGTACTGTAAAAGGTTTCCTCCCCTACTTTCCTTAATTTTCCAAGGGCCTCTTTCTGAGCTTTGCGCCAGATGGTATGAAATTTGCTCCAGATGGTATGAACTTTGCTCCCGATGGTATGAACTTTGCATGTTAAGAACTTTGCACCAGATGGTATGAACTTTGCACCAGATGGTATGAACTTTGCTCCAGATGGTATGAACTTTGCTCCAGATGGTATGAACTTTGCTACAGATGGTATGAACTTTACTCCAGATGGTATGAACTTTGCACCAGATGGTATGAACTTTGCTCCAGAGGGTATGAACTTTGCTCCAGATGGTATGAACTTTGCACCAGATGGTATGAATTTTGCACCAGATGGTATGAACTTGCTCCAGGTGGTATGAACTTTGCTCCAGATGGTATGAACTTTGCATCAGATGGTATGAACTTAGCATCAGATGGTATGAACTTTGTTCCAGATGGTATGAACTTTGCTCCAGATGGTATGAACTTTACACCAGATGGTATGAACTTTGCCTAATATGGTATGAACTTTGCTCCAAATGCATTTAAATCATTAGACTCGTTAACTGCAGAGAGAATTAGTTTTATCCGTTCATATTCTATTTTCTTTTATCACTACTTTAAAACAGTAGCTATATTTATATATGAGTAGCACAACTACTTTAAAACAGCAGCTATATTTATATCTATATCTATACGAGTAGCACACAAAGTACAAGCCGTCCCCATCACTTCTGTTCCTGGGGTTTTATTTATATTTGACATTTAGTAAAGACATTCTTCAACTCTGATAGTTTAAAACCATATCTGAAGTTGATAAATTTTCATCCAGGTAATAAAGTAAACTACACTAATTGATGTTACCTTGAAATTATAGGTATTACGTTGAAATGAAGGATGTTACGTTATTGTAACCATTGTTATCAAAAGATAAACCAACTCTCCAGCTGTGCCAATTTTTGAATGATTTTATTTTAACCTGCAGAATGAAGTCAGAAAGGCAAAGTACAAGATCATTGGAGGAACTCAATGGATTCTGAGGGACTAAGTACATGATCATTGGAGGGACTCAATGGATTCTGAGGGACTAAGTGCATGATCATTGGAGGGACTCCCTGGATTCTGAGGGACTAAGTACAAGATCATTGGAGGGACTCAATGGATTCTGAGGGACTAAGTACATGATCATTGGAGGGACTCAATGGATTCTGAGGGACTAAGTGCATGATCATTGGAGGAACTCAATTGGATTCTGAGGGACTAAGTACATGATCATTGGAGGGACTCAATGGATTCTGAGGGACTAAGTACATGATCATTGGAGGGACTCAATGGATTCTGAGGGACTAAGTACATGATCATTGGAGGAACTCAATGGATTCTGAGGGACTAAGTACATGATCATTGGAGGAACTCAATGGATTCTGAGGGACTAAGTACATGATCATTGGAGGAACTCAATGGATTCTGAGGGACTAAGTACATGATCATTGGAGGAACTCAATGGATTCTGAGGGACTAAGTACATGATCATTGGAGGGACTCAATGGATTCTGAGGGACTAAGTACATGATCATTGGAGGGACTCAATGGATTCTGAGGGACTAAGTACAAGATCATTGGAGGGACTCAATGGATTCTGAGGGACTAAGTACAAGATCATTGGAGGGACTCATTGGATTCTGAGGGACTAAGTACATGATCATTGGAGGGACTCAATGGATTCTGAGGGACTAAGTACAAGATCATTGGAGGGACTCATTGGATTCTGAGGGACTAAGTACATGATCATTGGAGGGACTCATTGGATTCTGAGGGACTAAGTACATGATCATTGGAGGAACTCAATGGATTCTGAGGGACTAAGTACATGATCATTGGAGGGACTCATTGGATTCTGAGGGACTAAGTACATGATCATTGGAGGAACTCAATTGGATTCTGAGGGACTAAGTACATCTTGGAGTCAAGATTAGGAGCTCATTGAAACCAAATAATAGCATTCATTACATTTGACAGTGATCTATATATTTCTGTTTATTACTCTTATACAGTGGTTCTCAACATGTGCATCCAGAAACCCTAGGAGGCCATGTAACAAAATAACTCAAATTTGAGGGGTTTTTAAATAATGTCAATCTTGATCTTCTACCGGTTTGTCACATCTTTCATGTTACATTGAAAAGGAAGGTGGACTGCAACAACATTGCAAATACTATCCAGGGGTTGCTGCAATAAAAAGGTTGAGAACCATCACACTAATTATTAATGATTATTATTAAGATAATGTTTAAAAAATGGTAATCCAAATATTGACATCACATGACATCACAGCAAGTCTACGGTCTATTCAATCTATGGTCCCCTCTGTCAGTCTGACAATATTGACATCACAGCAAGTCTACATTCTATACAATCTATGGTCCCCTCTGCCAGTCTGGCAATATTGACATCACAGCAAGTGTACGGTCTATACAATATATGGTCCCCTCTGCCAGTCTGACAATATTGACATCACAGCAAGTGCTAGGCCTATAGAATCTATGGTCCCCTCTGCCAGTCTGACAAAATTGCTTGTTATGATTTGAATGAGAATCATTTAAATTCTTGTTCACAAGAGAGATAGACTATCCTTAGATCAAACGTTAGGATATGTTGATGTACCGGTTATATTTGGAATGCAATTAGAGTATTAAAATACAATAGTACCACAATTCTATGGTATATATGTTTCCAGAAACTCTGTGCTAATTCAGATATGTAAAAAAATATATAAGTGTTATCCACTTGCATTGTGTTGACCACTTGCATTGTCTTGTCCACTTACATTGTCTTGTCCACTTGCATTGTCTTGTCCACTTGCATTGTCTTGTCCACTTGCATTGTCTTGTCCACTTGCATTGTCTTGTCCACTTACATTGTGTTGTAGGAGTTAAAAGGACGGGTTGAATGTTCTTACTCCAAAAAATACTATTGAAATGACAATTGTTAAATGTTTTTTTTCCATAGTTTGCTATTATTTGTTAAAGATATTTGGCAAGAGTGAAAAATTTTTTAGTGCAATCTCAAATTAAATTTTTTGATGTGTAAAAAAAATAGTTTTTTATGATTTTAAATGTGCCCTAAAAAATGAATACTGTGAAAAACCTCTCCTTTTCTCTTTCACGCTTTTTATTCAATAAATGTATCTATTTCTAAGTAGTAAGAAATGTCATAATATGTACTGGTATATTTGACTCTTTTCTATATTATAATTTTTTTTTATTTCAGATACATGTGGCAATTTAAATTGGATGCGTATTTACCAAGTTATAAGAGGGTTGGACTGCGATAAAGCTTTCAAATAAATTAGTCCGGTCTCTAAACATTTCAATAGCCCTAACCATGATGGAATTTTAGATATCGCAGTTACTGGTATACTGTATACTAGTAACACACCGGATAGGATCTATATGGAGAATAAATTAATCACAAGATTTGGTACGTTGACTCCATACGGGATAAACCAAATCAACAATTCTACGCAGCTGCCGTGTCTTTTACATGTTTGTTTTTTTACATTTTGCTTCCAATCACTTCCTTTTCATTCCTCTACTTTTTTTTCTGTCTGGATTTTGCGCCCACTCCTATTTTTTCCTCTTTTTTTAGGTAGGATATATGTATATATATATTATGTTAATTTAATTTCGGCTTATTTTAATGTTTTGTTGTTACACTGATGACGGCATGTGCCGAAACATTTATTTGTGTATTATGTAAAAGTATTATTAAAGCTTAACATATATTGTTATATTGACACTTTTGTGTCTAATTAATCTTTACCAATTTACCATGTTTGATTGTATGTGAGTTATTCCATTCAACATGTTATGTGATTTTTTTTCCATTTAACATGTCATGTGATTTCTTCCATTTAACATGTCATGTGAGTTATTCCATTTAACATGTCATGTAATTTATTCCGTTCAACTTGTTATGTGATTTATTCCATTTAACATTTCATGTGAGTTATTCCATTTAACATTGGAATAACTTGTTACCTGTATGTGATTTATTCCATTTAACATGTTATATGATTTATTCCATTTAACATGTCATGTGATTTATTCCATTCAACTTGTTATGTGATATGTATATGTTCCACTTAACATGCAGGTTAACTTGTTAAAGTGTAACTGTACACATATTTTTGGTTTCTTTGCTACTGATTGGTCACACTCCATTTTCTCATCTCATCTTATTTTATTGTAAATATATATGAATTGTTCCTCCAGCAGCCATTGACAAAGACAACCATGATTTTCCAGCAGGCATTACATTGGACTTGTGGGTTTGTGTTCAGTAATGATTAAGTTGAGACAAATGCAGGGTAAGCTTGTATCATCACTATGCAGGGGAGATAATGGGGTTGTTGTTTTATTACAGTACCACTCAATATTTCATATGTTAAAAGATTGTAAAAAGGGAGGTAATAAAGCTTGTTTAAAACTAAAAATGGACTTATTTTTGTCAGTGTGGCCATGTTGTGTTTTTCAAGGATGGGTTGCGTCCCTTTGTTCGTCATGAGTTACCTGCCCCTTTTCTTTCTTTATCTTCTTCCTTTATTTATTTCTGCCTTCTCTATCGGTTTATGCTGTCTTACTACAGGGGGTCTTCTTTCCCCCATGTCGCAATTGTGCATTTTATTTCAGTGTGATGGGAATCGGGGCTGCTGTTTTGAAATCTTGTTTTGCCCTTGTTTTTCCATCCACCCCGACCACCATCCCCGCAAATTTTTAAGTTATATTAAAAAGGTGGTCAATTGGGATAGGTGTTTAAAAATTTACATATGCAAATTTAAATAGCTAATATAAATTAAACAAATAACATATTTAAGGAGTATTACATATGTTTATAGTTTTAAACATGTATGTAGTCATTAAAAATAATCAGAAAATATGTTAAATGGATATGTGTCTCTAATATATGCATATAACATTAATTAAGTATACGGTTGTGTTATCTTTCTTCTTTCATACCTTTTTTATTTCCCCTGGTTTTCATCAGCATAAAGTTGCCATGCTGTGATATCCAATAAAGTCACTGATTTAGAACGAAAACGTTTCATGATACAAGCTTCGTCTCGTTCACCACAACTGATACAGCTTTTAATTTTATGCATTAATAAGTTAAAACGAACATTTGCAGGAAAAGTATGCTTTGCAAGCGAGTATTACATTTAATCATCATTTCACTTAAAAATTTACGAAAAGTAAAGCAGAAAATCACCTTTTTCAAGTCTTACGGTAAAAGGGGGGTGTCGTTTATTATTTTTTGTTGCAAATCTTTAGATAGAATGTTTGCGATCAAAGGGAGGCTATCGTGCATTTCTTTTTTTTAATCATAAGATTACAACAGTTATCCCCCATTTAACTTGTGCCCTATTTTTATTTATTTTTCTGTGCCTGGTTTTTCCATTTGATCATTAAATAATGTTTTCAAATATTATTTTTTTCCGTTATCTCTGTTTGACCATACAAAAAAATATAAAAAATTATACATATGAAAATATAGATTTTAAATGAGCCGTACTTTTTATCTGTTATTATTGGTATATAGACTTTAACGGGTGCAAAATATCTTTATTTAATTAAGGTCTTTAAAAATATATTTAAAATTAAGGAACATTTTCGGCAATTATATTTTAGTTTTTATTCAACTACCTAATATTTTCATTTTAATAAATTAATAGTTTAAACTTTATAAAATGGTAAAAATTGGAATACGAATATTTTTTTCTTTCAACCTATTCCTTATATAATAATAATGTAGAGAATTTGTTATTCATATAAAGCTAAGTGCCATTCATTAAAGCACTTTTACAAAAATTATTTAGATATTTTTCTCACTTGTTTAATGATATTAGTGTCTCAACTGTAATTAATAGTAATATTCCAAAAGTAAACAGTTCTTTTATGTTTTTGTCAAGGTTTATCTCCTTATCCCCGATGTAAAAAAAATGTTAATTTTCCCAGTTGGACTTAGCAGCAAGAATGAGATCCATACACTCCTTTCTGCATTCAAATACTTCACAAGAATGCAATTATTCACTAGGTCACCAAAAACAGATTGTTATCAAATGGATTTTGTTTTACAATAGCAATTTATAACCATTTACCTTAACCTTCATAAGATTTTGGTAGATAACCACTGCACAGCTTTTTTCTGAGGTTGCCTTGGGAAGGAACTTAGTTACGTATCTCTCTCTCGCTTTATATATTTAAAAGTAGCTTAAAAGCTTGTGAATAATAATTACCCATCCAAATGTTCCTTTCTATTTGTTTGAAAAAAATCAATTTATTCTTTAACCTTAACACACTATTTTGATTGATTAATCAATACAGATTGTAAAATTATTGAATGCACACAACCCTAATAGAAAAAATACAATAATTAAAATTAGTATCAAACAAAAACAAATAAAAAAAATGAATGAAAAAAGTCCGAGCCTTCTTTTTCCATAAGACAGACGAAGTTTTGGGTGTAACAACATCCAACATAACACAACAGTTGAGAACAAAGTAAATAAAAACAACCAAAACAAATTGATTAGTAATCTAATTATTTTATTATATCATACATGTTAATTATTCAAGAGAAACATTGGAACATTCTTTCATTTGTGGATACCAATTATTCTACTTCCCAATTACAACTGATAAAATAAAATTAAAGCCTCACTTTCATCTATAAATCAAAAACAGAATTGGATATCTATAGTCTATAGACATATTTTAATTGAGGTAAATTATAATTAACTGCTTTATATTTTTAAATTTAGACTGAGAATTTCTTTCAACTATCCTAATGTGAGAAGAGTATTTTTAAAATAAAAATCGCTTATGTTGAAATACAGAAATTTCATGAAAATATGGCATGGTAAAAATAGAATGTTAGTGTAAGTATATTTACACCATAAACAATGTATTATATATTTTATTTTTACCTCTTTATGTCTTAAAATTAACTGGAGCAATATCTTGCATTTTCTTTGTACACATTCATTTACAACAAATAGATTTGATTTTTCACAAATGCTTTAACACAAAAAAAATAAATTCCAAATCAGGAGTTACTGTACCAGTTAAGTTAAATAAGAAATTTGTGTTATTGAATAAATTGTATAACATATTATCAGGCTGTTTACTTGAGATTTGTGCTCATAAAATAATAAGAAGCAAGATGAGAAAATATTCCACACAGCACAGCAAAATCTAGAGTTATATTGAAATTATGTTGGAGTTTTTTCAGATGTTCTCAAACCTAGAAGAATAGGGATAAAGCCAACCATTAAGATACGGTCATGACATGGTTTATGATAAATATATGTTAAAAGTTTAAGTTTTTATCAAGTAGGAATCGATGTTTAGCTTTTCAATAATGTTTTTTAGTTTTTTTCATTAAATTTTTTTTTTTTAATTGAAATATACATACTTCTTAAAAACTGTAGAGAATTAGAATTAAAAATTGAAGCTAACATCAGATGGTGTCAATTATCCATTGGATCTAAAGTTGTTGTTGATGGGTGATCCATTGAATCTAGTACAGTGGTTGTTGATGGGTCATCCATTTTTGTAGCAGCGCGTGGTTGTTAATTCTGTCATCTATAGTTTAAGCTAGAAATAAAAATCAATTTGTAAAAATTACATTTGAAGATATAAATAAAATATTATCAAAACAGACAAAATTATATATTGTTTCTATTTAAATATATTGTTTAAATTAAAATAAAATAAGGTTTAAAATTTAGTATAATCAAAACTGACCTAAAATTACCCATTCTCGTCCATTACCAAGCCAAGAACCCACATCATATATAGATATCTGCCAACATGTATCATTGCATTTCCTTCTAGAAATAACTGTTAAAAAAAGAAAGGATATGTTTTTAAAATGTTTTATTTAAAATAAAATCTATATTTGAAAAGTTGTTAAAATGTTTGGTCAAGCTAATTGGCAGTCAGTGTTGTGTTCTTCCAACCAAATAATAAGTAGAAATGATGTTTTAATTTTGTCTCAATAATTTGTGATAAGCAACTGTTCCCATAAAGCTGAGTTAATGATTTGGCAAAATATAGTCTATACTGGTAATGAACTTTTATTTCATTTATTCAATTAAAAAATATCTTCTTAAATCCTATGATCAGAAATATAAAATTTGTAATTAATGAAAATAATAAATTAACAAATAACAATTTTAAATACGTTTTGATATTCCAGGAGTCAAAAGGATAATTTTCTGAAACTTTTTAATAGTAATATAAAAAGTTGATAGTCCTAATAGTGTCTAAATTTACCCCCGTCCCCAAAAATATTCCAATTAATGGTACACTCAACCAATCAAAACTTAGCATGGTTCAATTGGTTAGTAAAAAGAAAATCACCCTTACCACTTAACATAATGGTTAACTTGCCATGATGGTTAACTTGACACATCAAGACTAGACTCCACTTCAAAACTCAAATTCTGTGTTCACATCTTAAAATCAATTTCAACTGCCTTCTGGAAGAAAGTTTATTCCTGTAGAGACCACCCAAAAATAATACATATATTTTTAAAAATCAACTTGAAAGTGCACAATGTATCGAAATATATCTTTATCATTTTTAAAACCATAGAAATGTCTAAATTGCTTTTATTTTGCTACAATATATTATGAAGTTGAATAAAGACACCAAAACAATATTTTGTGTGCAATGAAGTAAAGAAAGACCCTTTACTGATAATTACTCTTAATGCTTAGCTTAATACTCTTAGACTTAACTTATAAGATAAATAGGTTGGCGATGCATTACTTCATACTGGATGGCTTGCCATTTACAAGGGTTATTATACTTATTGATAATATATAGTTGGACTATATGATCATAGGCTTAAGGGTTAAAACTAAGCTTGGGCCAAAAGTAGACTCCATGTGCTCCAAACAGAACTGAATTCAGTTTACTAAGCTGGGGGAGAGGTGGGAGCCTGAGCCATTATACCTGATTTCAGCGCTGATTGATACAATCAGTGATAGTGCAATTTTCCCCTAAACCAAATGCCCTCCCCCCCTCCCCCCCCAAAACCATACACACACACATTGGACAAGGGGAATATGTATAAAACCGAAAGTTACAGGCAGTGTGTGTCATAGATCTTAATTTTGCCACAACTACAAGTACCGGTAGTTCAAAATATGTTATGTTTAATGATTATTGAACCTACAGTTACCACTATCTCCACTGGTGGAGTAAATAGGTGGTCGGGAACTAATACTTTTACCATAAACGCGAACTAAGTAATCTTTGAGGTTCACTAAGCCTAGGGCCTAGTACTTCTTACTCGTACACTTAGACTCTAAGTTAGAGACTCCAGTCTCCAGTTGTACGTCTGAAGCAGTTGTATGTCTGAAGCACGGCGAAATTGCCAAGACTAGCTTACTACTAAATACGTAAAGGCCTACACACAATCACCAAATGCAACACAAGTACTCAAAGCAATATACCTGATCAATAATAATAATAGCATAACAAGATGATTGTTTGCATTATTAATCAGCTTGTCTCGAGGGACTGTCATCAGCTTTTAAGTGGCTGTCTGTGCTTTCTGTATTTAGTCCATACAAATTAAAATCAAAGTAACTTCCCCTGTGAAATTTCATTATAATAAATTCGCATTTAATATTTAAATATACAGCACTGAGCACTTGTTGCACTAAAGAAAATGGCATCGATGCATGGGGCTCATTGACGTAAGAAGGGGCACAGGAGGCGGTCCTTTGATTTTTTTACCCTATTTTTATAAAGGGGTAGCATTTTCGGATAACTGAAGAGTTTTTATGTTGGAAAGGGGTGGCAAATTTTTGTCCCCAGCTAAGTTTCACCCTTGTAATTGTAATCTACATTACATTCACAATTAAAGTTAAAGGAAAATAAGATTATTAATACTATAATTATAATTGCCATTTCAAGAAACTCATCATAAATTACATGCTAATATTTATTGTTGTTGCTTTCAGTAACTAAAAGATTGCAAACTCTAATATTTTGATTAGGGGAGTGGGGAGAAATTGATGGTGAATTTGGCTCCGGAGTGAAAGTGGGGAGGGGTGCTAAAAAATGTTAATCCATGAAGGGGACATTTCAGGTTTTCGGGTTCTTCTTTTCTATCAAAGCACTAAGGCATTAAGGTACCCGGTGTCATACATAACCTGAATTCACTACATTGTGACGCACCTCAGGTTATTTATTCTTTAGGCCCCAGCTTAGTTTCACCCCTTATTATCACATTGATCGACTTAGGGGAGAGGAAAGCAGAAATCGAGGGCGTTGATGGCTCCCTAGTGAAAGCAAGGGGAGTGGTCGGAAGAGGGGTTTTATTGAGCTCTACCCCAAAATGCGGGGATCAATTTTGGTGCTTGCCTGATTTTAGTTTTGTATCATTCCTCACTGATCTTAAATCAAAAGAATGTAGGAGTCTCTAGACATAGTTGTGTTGATACAAACACTTTGGTTATAAAAGAATGTAGGCGTCTATAGCCTTAGTTTTGTTTATACTAATACTATATTGTACGTTGTTACTAAATAGCAATATTGATTTATACATTTTTTATGTTAACAGTTTCTTTCGTTATCTACTTCATTAATAAACAATAAAAAGATTCATACAAATAAGTGGCAATGACAAAAAGCAAGGATAGTTATTACCTTTCCTAAATAGTTCCAAGTGTAGCCAGATTCAAAAATAGAAAAATATTTTGTTTTGTAGATATTTATCTTTAATAGTCATTTTATAATTTGTACATGAATTGCCAAAATTATGAAAATAAAATATGTTTTAGAGCATAATGGCATTATGCAAACCCTACCCAACTTTAGAAGTGGATCTCATTTTGAGATGAAACAGAAATCATATTTCCAATGTATTTGTCAAAATATAATCATTTAGGATTTCATAGGGATGGAAAGGTAGTTTAATCCCATATTATTCGAACAATTTGGAACCTCCCTTCCAGTCGCTCTCAGAAACAGCCAGACACTGGAGTCCTTTAAAACCGATTTAAAAACACATCTATTTCGCTATCTACCATCTTTTTCAGTTAATGTATATTGGTCTGTGTTGTTTATGGTTGAAACGGGATGGAAGACTTTGACTTGGTATGCTCATATGTCTTAAATTAGGGACTTTGCAAAAATATAGAAATAAAATACCAGCATAAAAATGATATTTGAACACTATCTAAATCTCGAGCGTACTCACTGGCGTAGGAATTTAGTAGAAAAGAAGGGGTGGTCCGCACCTGACAAATCTTTTACTTTCACTATTTATTGAGTGGCAGCCTCTTCAGCCAGCAGCAGATCTTTTTTAGGGAGCTGGCACCAAAAATCTTCGCCCGTCTTCGGTGGCTCTAACCTTAGCTACACCACAGAGCGTATTTCTATTTCATTGCTTCCACCATTTGCCCAAATTCAATACTTTGAACGTAGGCGTAACATTTACAACTCTTAATAAAATGTATACAAAAATTGCAATTTAGTTGGGGTTTTATTAAATAATAATTTTTTTTTAAAAATTATATTTTGGTTTATTTTAACACATTTTCTTCCGGGGGTGGGGGGAGGGGACAGTTGACTAGCTTTGAGGAGACCCCCTGAAGGAAACATTGACTGCAAACAATTAGTAAATAAAATATAATTATGTGAACAACATGATGCTTTGGACAAAGTAATAGATTTGAACATTATGAGACAAAGTCATAGATTTGAACATTATGAGACAAAGTCATAGATTTGAACATTATGAGACAAAGTCATAGATTTGAACATTATGAGACAAAGTCATAGATTTGAACATTATGAGACAAAGTCATAGATTTGAACATTATGAGACAAAGTCATAGATTTGAACATTATGAGACAAAGTCATAGATTTGAACATTATGAGACAAAGTCATAGATTTGAACATTATGAGACAAAGTCATAGATTTGAACATTATGAGACAAAGTCATAGATTTGAACATTATGAGACAAAGTCATAGATTTGAACATTATGAGACAAAGTCATAGATTTGAACATTATGAGACAAAGTCATAGATTTGAACATTATGAGACAAAGTCATAGATTTGAAACACTTTGGTCACTCATTCATAAAAAGGTGTTTTTATGAGTATTTTCTTAAGTTGCTTTGTCTATTTGTTTGTACATTTTTTGTTTGTCAGTTGTGGAATCTTGCATCTCAATTTCCACCCACTTCCTGATCTCCAACTGAGCTGAACCTTTGTACACTCACCTACCACCTAGGACAATACATGATCTCACCTACCACCTAGGACAATACATGATCTCACCTACCACCTAGGACAATACATGATCTCACCTACCACCTAGGACAATACATGATCTCACCTACCACCTAGGACAATACATGATCAATATACACATTCTTTTGTTGCATAGTTTTTTTTTCTTCATATTTTCCCATATTTTATTTTGCTCATTTCCTTTTAAATTTAAAAATCTTTATCCTATTATCCAAAATTATTGACCAAAAGAAGAAAAAATTGTTGGTCAAATACCGTCCACGAAGATGTATTTCTTAACTTGGTATCAAAGACACTCTTTTTAAATATCTATGAGCTGATCACTAGAGGTTACCACAACCTCTCCTTGGAGGTCATTTCTTAAGTAGGTGATGAGACCCGAACATTTCTGGCTAATGCAAGTATGTCCATCGCCTAACGTTCTATTGAAATGTCGTATGCCATACGTAATGGTCAAACTATTTTTTGTTCACTAGCCCCCTCCTTACTGTCTCTGGGGTTTCTGGGGTTTCTGGGACTTTCCATATTTCTTTGTGTCACCCCATGGTGTAGGTTTGGTATTTTCAAAACTGAAAATTATTTTACAAATTAATTTGAAATTTGTTATGTTATTTTTATTGTAACTGTACTTGATAAATAGTCCTTGTATTGTGTAACGGATAAGAAAGTATAATATAAGATTATTTATTGATCCAAAAAAAAGGGAAATGCTTTTTTATTACATTGTACATATTCATTTTCAGCAAATAAATAAATACACATTTTAACCAAGACAGCATTTTACAATTATAATAATTTGAACACAAGACATCTAAAGTATTTCACTAGTGTAGAAATCAACCTACAATGAACTCCTTTAGCGACAATAATGACTTGATTTCTACCACATATGTTTCTACATGGATTAATTGATCATGATCAAACTTGGTATACATAGTTGAAACACTTCATTAATACATAGTTGAAACACTTCATTAATACATAGTTGAAACACTTCATTAATACAAAGTTGTAACACTTCATTAATACATAGTTTTAACACTTCATTAATACATAGTTGAAACACTTCATTAATACATTGTTGTAACACGTCATTAATACAAAGTTGTAACACTTCATTAATACATTGTTGTAACACATCATTAATACATATTTGTAACACTTCATTAAACATAGTTGTAACACTTCATTATCCAGAAGAAAATGCTGAAAGGGTTTGAATCCCGCTCAGGGTTGAGAGACAAAATTTCGTTTTTTATTACATGAGCTACATAAATAAAATACCAATCTAAATTAAACTTTGAACAAAAGCTATGGAAAATCTATATTATAAACAATTCAAAAATTTAATTTCACTTGGATTTTTCCATCTGATTTTAATGGGATTACTTGTAAATATTAACTTCACTATTTATCTGAAGAATATGTATAGGGCCCATATCTTAGCACTAATTAAAACATCACATTATAGAAAAGGTCCCCTGTCTTAGCACCAATTAAAACATCACCTTATAGAAAAAGTCCCCTATCTTAGCACTAATTAACATCACCTTATAGAAAAAGTCCCCTATCTTAGCACTAATTAACATCACCTTATACTTATAGAAATGTTCAATGTTATGATTGAATTAAGGCCTTTTGGGCCCTAGGCACAAACTACATAGAGAACCATGGTAAGGGCTGTGCGAAGAAGGGCCCCTCTTCGGATGATAGCCTCAGGGGGCGCTAAAATCCATAAATAAATTGGCCTATATCCAGCAGTGTTAGAAGGGCTGGTGGTCAATATACGTAACATGGTCATTATATGTAACATAATATTTTATTGAAAATGACCGATATGACATTAAGAAATAATTTTTGAGGGGGGGGGGCAAAATGTCATGGGGGGCCCAAAATGTCATGAGGGGGCCCCAAATGTCAAACTGCCAAGGGACACCCATCCAGCTTTTCTTTCAATTGCTCCCCTTCCTACTCCACTTGCCCATCCAGCAATGCTTTTCTTTCAATTGCCTCCCCTTCCTACACCACTTGCCCATCCAGCAATGCTTTTCTTTCAATTGCCTCCCCTTCCTACACCACTTGCCCATCCAGCAATGCTTTTTTTTCAATTGCCTCCCCTTCCTACACCACTTGCCCATCCAGCAATGCTTTTCTTTCATTTGCCTGCCCTTCCTACACCCCTTGCCCATCCAGCAATGCTTTTCTTTCAATTGCCTCTCCTTCCTACGCCACTTCATGCAACCTTAATAGATCTGGATTTACTGTCCTTGTGTGACATATTTCCTACGCCACTTCATGCAACCTTAATAGATCTGGATTTACTGTCCTTGTGTGACATATTTCCATGCATATCTTTCGACAAATTTCCATGCATATCTTTTGACATATTGCCATGCCTATCTCTTGACATATTTGAACGTGCTGTTTCAGGAAATTTGAGTGGCCATGAATTATTTCAGAGTGTCAGAGCAGAGTGTCATTGCTTATGACGAAAACATATGAGAAATTTCTTGCATTCTTTGAAAAAGTTGTTGGAGAAGAAGCTGTAGATGATGGGATTAGAGGCACTGTTAATAAAATATGATCTTATCAATAGATTGAGCAGCAGTTCCCCGGCTTCTCCGTGTAGTTTATGGGTATCCAAGCCCAGGGCTTTCAATGTCATCAGGACCAAGTGCGGGAGGAAAGAGAGGATGTAGATCAAAGTGATGGAGAACAGCATCAGAGTCGTCCGCCTTGTACCTGAACAAGGGAAGAAAACACACATTTTGTTACACACATGAAGAAGGGAAGCAATCACACATTATTTTCTAAATATTTTGCACAAGTTTTGCCTTAGTTTATAATCATCAATATCATTTTAAGTGTAACTGGCATTTTATAAGTAAAATTAAAAGTATCCAAAATTGTTTAAATGAAATATCTCCATTGATGATTGAAGCCATCTCAAACAAAGCCGGTGCATATTTAATTGTTTAAATGAAATATCTCCACTGATGATTGAAGCCATCTCAAACAAGGCCGGTGCATATTTCATTGTTTAAATGAAACATCTCCACTGATGATTGAAGCCATCTCAAACAAGGCCGGTGCATATTTAATTGTTTAAATGAAACATCTCCACTGATGATTGAAGCCATCTCAAACAAGGCCGGTGCATATTTAATTGTTTAAATGAAATATCTCCACTGATGATTGAAGCCATCTCAAACAAGGCCGGTGCATATTTCATTTTTTTTAAAAATGTCATGATCAATAACCTCGTAGTTGAAACATCAAATAAGTCAGATAACTTGATTTTACGTAGACTACACTCATATAACATATGCTACATTCATATAACATACACTATGCTCATATGACATATGATACACTCATATGACATATGCTACACTCATATGACATTAACTACAATTAAATAACATATGCTACACTCATATGATCTATGCTACACTCATAACATATGCTGCACTTACCTGACATAAAATACGATTGTATAACCTATGCTACACTCATATGACATACATGCGACAATTATATAACATATGCTACAATTATATAACATATGCTACAATTATATAACATATGCTACACTCATATAACAGATGCCACAATTATATAACATATGTTAAACTTATGTAACAATGGTTACAATTATATAACATGTTACACTCATATAAAATATGCTAAACTCATATGACACAAGCTACAATTATATAGGCATGATACACTTATAAAGCATGACCTTCAGTCTGAAAGCGCAAAACTAAATTTATGTATTAAGTATATTATTATAAATGTCTATATATGAAGTAAAATATTTATAAATTATATCTTCTGGTAAATGAAAGCTGGAATACATTTCCTGTTTATCACTACCTAATATAGGTGAACTATTTTGATCAACTTTAGTTTTTAAACAGTCATCTTTGCCAGGATTTCCCAACCTTTTCCGTACTCTGCACCCCCTAGAAATAGTTTCCTTAAGTCTTGCACACCTCCAACAAATTGATAAAGTCTTGCACACCTCCAAAAAATTGTTTAAAAAAAAATTCTTGCAAACCTCCAACAAATTGTTTAACAAATTCTTGCATCCCATACGAAATTAACAAATCATGTCAAAATTGGAAAGAAAATGAACTTCTGTTTTGAGTTAAATAGCAAAGAGAACTTAAGGATTGACAAAATCACCTCAAGACCTGACAAAATCAACTTGAGAACTGACAAAGTCAACTGGAGAACTGACAAAATCAATTTAAGGACTGACATAATCAACTTAAGGACTGACAAAATAAACTTGAGAACTGACTAAATTAACTTGAGACCTGACAAAATCAACTTAAGAACTGACAAAATCAACTTAAAAACTGACTGAATCAACTTAAGCACTGACAAAATCAACTGTTTTTATTACATGAAATAAAATGTCAATGAAGAAAATAAAAAACAAAACATTTGTCATAATACTCTGTATTCAAAAGATCCCCTGTTCATATAATGTTATTCTTCGCACACACCTTGAAATGCCACATCCACCCTCCAGATTCGGACACCCTGATCTTACCACTGAATTTATTTTTTTTAAATAATAAAAATTTAGAATACTTTTTTTTTCAAATTTAAAGATGAACTGTTACATTTGAAGGGGTTGTTAGACTTACAAAAATGAATTGTTACATTTGAAGGGGTTGTTAGACTTACAAAAATGAATTGTTACATTTGAAGGGGTTGTTAGACTTACAAAAATGAATTGTTACATTTGAAGGGGTTGTTAGACTTACAAAAATGAATTGTTACATTTCAAGGGGGTTATTAGACTTACAAAAATGAATTGTTACATTTGAAGGGGTTGATAGACTTACAAAAATGAATTGTTACTTTTAAAGGGGTTGTTAGACTTACAAAAAAATGACTTGTTACTTATGAAGGGGGTGTTAGACTTAAAAATGTGAATTGTTACTTTTGAAGGGGTTGTTAGACTTACAAAAATGAATTGTTACTTTTGATGGTTTGTTAATTGTTACTTTTGAAGGGGTTGTGAGACTTAAAAATATGAATCTTTACATTTAAAGCAGTTGTGAGACTTACAAAAATAAAAAGTGTTTAAACAACTGCCCTACCGATGACGTCAACGCGACGTCACGATCACCCACTTTCAATTACCATGGACGTCACACTGTCGTCATAACAAAAAGGCAAAGAAATTTTCTGAAATACCAAGGACGTCACGTCGAAGTCATATTTCAATGCTATGTATTTCTTTATTCTTTAATCTATAGAGAAGTTAAAAAGTGAATCGGATAGAGAATTAATTATACCGAAAACTTCAACTTTTTTTTTTTTTTATTATTACCTACTAAAAAAAAAAAACCCACCTTTTTTTACTGATTAAGCAAAAACCAATGCCCCCCCCCCCCCCCCAACCATGGCTATTTACCTTGTGTATCAGATCGTGTCTGTACAGACTTTAAATCTGCTACTCTTCGGAATGAAGAACTCAGGACGGGTTTATTTCTTGTAGTTAAGAGCTTTGATTCTGGGGTCAAGAATAACAATAACAATTCAAATAACGAGTCAAGAATAACAATAACAATACAAATGAAATAACTAATCATGATTATGTAGTTAAATACAGATGTGTTAAGTACAGATGTGTCAAATACAGGTGTGTTTAGTACAGATATTCCTGGCTGGCACACAATTAAATTAGTTTTCATTATGTTAACAATTATATTTCATTTGAAACTGAGTTTTATTTTTGGTAGTAAATGTAATAAAGCATTAACCTTGCATATTTCATCCATCCATCAGCTAATAGTTCAAATATATAACATCCATCAGCAAATAGTTCAAATATATAATATGCATCAGCAAATAGTTCAAATATATAATATGCATCAGCAAATAGTTCAAATATATAATATCCATCAGCAAATAGTTCAAATGGGTATAGCATGGGGTGGTTAAAAATTATCTTCCTTAATTCCATTACACTAGAAGTGTGCCCAAAATGTGTGTGGATATGTGAGGGTGTGTGTGTGGGGGAGGGGGGGTTCTACAGCATTGGTCATCAAATCAAATAGTGAAATAAAACAGTATTTATATTTGAGAAATCGTTCATTCTGTAAGGAAACGTAAGAAAACTGCTAAGAAGTCTAATTGAGTCTAAAGAGACCCGGGTCCAAATAGCGGCGATGCGTTTCCGGTTCCATTTTGACTATATGCTATTCGGATGTCATTTGTAGGTAGTTTATTTCAGCTAAACTTAAGAAATAAGTTTACAAACATATAGTCAATTCAATTATCTTTCATTTGATACCGGTACCAAATTTTGTCTTAAAAAAGCTTCAATAATTTTAAAATATTTTTTAATAAACCCAAACTCTAACTTCTTGGACTCGGGTCCAAATAGCCGCAGCCTTTTATTTAATGTTCAAGGGTAGAGTCCTCATACAGAGTCTAATCAATGATAGAGTTCTTTTACAGAGTAGTGAGGTTGAGCTGGATGAGTAGTGAGGTTGAGCTTGATGAGTAGTTAGGTTGAGCTGGATGGAGTAGTGAGGTTGAGCTGGATGGAGTTGTAAGGTTGATGTGCATGAGTTAGTGAGGTTGAGCTGGATGAGTAGTTAGGTTGAGGTGGATGGAGTAATGAGGTTGAGCTGGATGAGCAGTGAGGTTGAACTGGATGAGTAGTGAGGTTGAGCTGGATGGAGTTGTAAGGTTGATGTGCATGAGTAGTGAGGTTGAGCTGGATGAGTAGTTAGGTTGAGGTGGATGGAGTAGTGAGGTTAAGCTGGATGAGTTGTGAGTTGAGCTGGATGAGTAGTGAGGTTGAGGTGGATGGAGTTGTAAGGTTGATGTGCATGAGTAGTGAGGTTGAGCTGGATGAGTAGTGAGATTGAGCTGGATGAGTAGTGAGATTGATGTGGATGAGTAGTGAGGTTGAGCTGGATGAGTAGTGAGGTTGAGCTGGATGAGTAGTGAGGTTGAGCTGGATGAGTAGTGAGGTTGAGCTGGATGAGTAGTGAGGTTTAGGTGGATGGATTTGTAAGGTTGATGTCCATTAGTAGTGAGGTTGAGCTGGATGAGTAGTGAGATTGAGCTCGATGAGTAGTGAGATTGATGTGGATGAGTAGTGAGGTTGAGGTGGATGAAGTAGTGAGGTTGAGCTGGATGAGTAGTGAGGTTGAGGTGGATGAAGTAGTGAGGTTTAGGTGGATGGAGTAGTGAGGTTGAGCTGGATGAGTAGTGAGGTTGAGCTGGATGAGTAGTGAGATTGAGTTGGATGGAGTAGTGAGGTTGAGGTGGATGGAGTAGTGAGGTTGAGCTGGATGAGTAGTGAGGTTGAGGTGGATGGAGTAGTGAGGTTGAGCTGGATGAGGAGTGGGGTTGAGGTGGGTGAAGTAGTGAGGTTGAGGTGGATGGAGGAGAGAGGTGGAGCGGGATGAGTAGTGAGGGTGAGGTGGATGAAGTAGTGAGGTGGAGGTGAGANTGAGGTGGATGGAGTAGTGAGGTTGAGCTGGATGAGTAGTGAGGTTGAGCTGGATGAGTAGTGAGATTGAGTTGGATGGAGTAGTGAGGTTGAGGTGGATGAAATAGTGAGGTTGAACTGTTTGCTTTTAAGTGGTGGGACTTTGAGGAGGTTAGGCTTCAAGAGGTTGAAATGGGGGGGGGGGGGGGCTATGTTGTGATTAAGGAAACAATCCAAATATTTTATCTCTTGGGTAGAGAAGAGGACAAATCTTGTTATTCACATCCCCAACTGACAAGTGCCCAACTGACAAGTGCCCAACTGAAAAGTGCCCAACTGATAAGTGCCCAACTGATAAGGGCCCCACATGTTACTATTACATTCTTTTATTATTAAGAAGACACTGAAAAACTAACCTTGCCCGCCAGAAATCCGTTCTTCTGAAGATTGTCTGTTAATGGCATAATTAAATCCAACTATTTTTCTGGATTCAAATGCTTGCTTGGAAGCCCCGGTCATAAATGAGTGTCTTGTAATTTTAACCTTGTCACAACCAGTGACTTTATTGATCTGCACTATTTCAAACATCTTGTTTGAGTCATTTGTTCTTTCATTGAAGAGCCTTTTATCAATCTTATTTGTCTCTGAATGGTTTGTTATATTTGAAAATATCAAACGACTGTCAATTTTACTACCAGCTCCATTAGAGTGAAGTGATTGGCTGCCTGGCGCTGCCCGGCTTTGATTCCATAAAAGATCACCATTATGACAATGGGATGTGAGAAGCCAACGTTTTGGGTTGTCAAGATCCTCGATAGGTGTGGCTGGAGGAGACGTATGGGGAGACGTATGGGCTAATTTATAAGGAAGTGTTTGAGATGATGTTTGAAGGAAAGAATCTTCTGAAATGAGATCTGTGGGCTTAGGAATGTGATCTGTGGGCTTATGAATGTGATCTGTGGGCTTAGAAATGTGATCTGCAGCACCCAGATTGTCTTCAAAAGGCAAGAATCCATCTTGTAACACTTGAAATGATTTAGAGGCCAAACCAACTTTTGTATCTGGTTTCACCTGAGCTACAGATTTTAGGTCAGTCAAAGAACTTCGACGACGCAATAAAACTAATCTGGGAATTTTTATTATATTGTCATCGTAACAGGTGCCTCTGTTCATCCATCTGTCATTGTCCATAACAGCGCCATCAATTTTGTGAGCCTCTTCGGAATCCGTCAGAGTTTTTGAGATCGTACGGTTTGGTTCATCAGTGGCATTAAGCTCACACAAACTTGGGATATTCTGAATCTCTTTTCCTGCCCTGACCAACTGGTCATGATCTATGACCTTTGAATTACCAGCGCACTTAATATTATCCAGAATGTTTGAGGTTTTCATTTGAACAACATCCATTGATTTAGGATCTTCTTGACCCGAGCTCAAGTTTGGCCTGAAATCACTGTTGTTATTATTATTACTGTAGGAGAATATGTTAAACTGCTGGTCATTGTTGTCAGGGGTTGGGGATGAACACACTGAAGTACTAGCACCAAGCGGTTTGGACCTGCCGATAATGACACTTGAACGCCGACGTTGTCGAAGATGGGCGTGGTGAAATATTCTTTTGGCAATAAGAGTGTAGAGAACAATGAGGATGATGGCTCCGACCAGGAAGAGGAACATCTGCACACTACTGTAAGCCAAGGGTAAGATGGTGGTCACATACCTAAAACAAAGTCAGCTTATGTTCACTATAACATTGGGTCCACAACACTTTCTGGTTACAGGTAACAATGTGCCTATCGGCTGCCTTGACCCACATACATATCTTTGTCTAGAACACAATACTTAAAAAAATATAGAGTAAAGCTAAGGCCTGAGTGTGAAGGTGGTTTTTCAAATAGAAATTGAATATTGATGAATCAAAATTTGCAGCTTTGACCAAGGAAGTTAGGAATATTTCTACTTTGCTAAATGATTTATTGTTTTTTTAAACATGACTTGACCTATAAAGTTGAGGAACATTTCTAATTTGCTAAATAAGTAATTGTTTTTATAAACATGACACGACCTATGAAGTTAAGGAATATTTCTACTTTGCTAGATAGCTTTTTGTTTTTATAAACAAAACATTTGACAATGAAAACACTTCTATTGACATCATGGTAGCACAAATGTCAACATACATATAGTGTATAAATACCTAACTGCATACACAGCATGGAAATTTGACATTTAACTTTACATACATTCCCCATCCACCTTGTTACCTACCCATCTGCAATTGAATTCTTACCTGTCATTAACAGAGCAGTCGGTCCCATTGATATTTGGAACATCAGTAGTGATGGTCCTGCCACCAAACATAACGGCTGTGGGCAGTGAGAAGAAAAGAGCAATACCAGCACAAAGCACAATGATGACCAGAGCACATCGAGGTGTGATCTGTCTCTTTAATGGACAGCAAATTCTTTTATATCTGTTAAAGATATTGCAGTTATTATTTGTCTAGTTGTTGAAAAAGAATTAAATTATCGAAAAACACTATAATAATTTGTTAATGTCTTCTTCCTTTTTCATGACCTTTGCCTCACCTTTATAGGATGAAAATAAATGCACGCCAAGAGCTTAATTGTAATTATTTAATTGTAATTATTTATCAAGTCTTTAATCATCAGTGAAGCAGGAAGCATTTTAATAAAGCAATTTTTCTTATTCCTGAAATATATTATCTCATAAATTTGGACCAGTAACTAGTATAATTATAATGTCAGGATCAAAACCCTTAGAGACCCTAAGCACTTTAAAATTTTGGTGCCTCCATATTATATCTAACTCAAAATATCAAGAAATGTGAACCATAAAATAAACCTTTATTGAGATAAACAGAACTTGTACTGAAAGTGAAAGCATTAATACGTTCTTCTTCTTCTATATTTTGAGGGCCCACGATCAATGTATTGATCATTCTGGCTCCTATAAGTTTTTCACAACACTAAAATTCATGTCACTTTCAGATGATAATGAGTCGATACCGATAGTATGTGGCACACAATTGAATTAGTATGTAAAAATCTCTGCTATTATTTTATTTCCTTTTCCTCGTCTTCTATTTTCACAACACTAAAATTCATGTCACTTTCAGATGATAATGAGTCGATACCGATAGTATGTGGCACACAATTGAATTAGTATGTAAAAATCTCTGCTATTATTTTATTTCCTTTTCCTCGTCTTCTCATCTCAGTTTGCATTGTATCAGTAATTTGATCAAAGGTATTTATGCAAAATTTGTCTCTTGCATTTAGGCTTAGGTGTACTTCTGGCCCATCGCCTTATTTGGGCTGTTAAATTTTAGAGTTAGCTTGTAATTCCCATCGGGTATATCTCTTTATTAGTAGCTGCTTCATATTTTTTTTTAATGATCTGATGAAGAACACAGTTGATCACCTTATGATTCATAGAGCTATGCATATGTTTTTAAGTTCACATCCTCATTCAGTAGAATTTATAAATATTATTTGCTTATCAAGTATCTCCCTTTTGATTCTGATTACACAATCAAGTGCTTCTAAAATGATTGAGAAAAAATTAACTGCATCTGTCAACAGGGATCCGGTCAATTAGATTTAATGAATTTAATGGGCTGTACAGTGTACATACATATGAAGGCTGTACAATGTACACAATCAAGTGCTTCTAAAATGATTGAGAAAAAATTAACTGCATCTGTCAACAGGGATCCGGTCAATTAGATTTAATGAATTTAATGGGCTGTACAGTGTACATACATATGAAGGCTGTACAATGTACATACATATGGGGGGCTGTACATTGTACATGCATAGCAAATTGATTTGTTTCACATGTAAGGAGCACTATCATAAGACTGACCTCGTGATGATGGATAAAATAAATAACCAAAATCTCTCTTGAAAGTCTCATTGGTTTTTGTTCCAATGAAATGTTTCTGTGAGTAGTAAATTCCTGGCTTGCCACAACTGAAATGACGGTAAGACTTGTCAAAATGCCCCGCCATGCATGGTGTTGACAGTCTTTGGGACCACGAACAATTCATTAAGCTATATCAGCAGCAGAGAAATCAACCGACAACTCTCCATCACTAGATTTACTTCATATTTTGAATTATTTTGTAGCATGTAGAACTCAACATCTTGATAATCTTGATGAGTGAAGAAATGAGTCAGCTTTTCAGTTTTGGACAAAATATCCACTGCCTTCCTTTATTCTGTTTTGATAATTTAAGTTTTTTCTGAACCAGTGGCATTAGCCGATCCACCTAATTATATTTTAACATGTTTCATCTTGCTTGATTCTAGGGGTCTAAATGTAATGGGTCTAAATGATATAAGTATAGACACAAAACATTCTCTTGTGCGTTTTTTTAAAATCCATATGAAGTAAATAAAACTAGTTTTTGAGAGTTCCCCCCCTTTAATAATAGTGAAACGTCAGATTCGCATTATAATATTAATTTTGGTAACTGCAGATTGTCCTTTTAGCCATAGAAGCAACCGATCATCGGCCCCTTAGGACAACTCGTAGGTTTAAAGGTCTTTATATTTGCCCCCTTTGCCTGGTACCCTAAATCCATAAATGACAACACGCAAATTTTGCCAAATCCCCCCCCCCCATACCATCGTCACAAAAAGTTAGAAATTACTGCACCTGTGTCAGAAACATTTCCCTAAAGGTAGCGCTACAAAAAGGTTTAGAATCTCTGCCCTAGAACATTTATTAAGATCTCATACCCCAGTCAATTATTTTTCGTTCCATTTCACTTCACGTGGTAGCCCCAATTCTATGATTCCCGTCTCCACATTTCAGCTTAAATTCTCACTACTGAGTCCACTGTCAAAGTCACCCGACACCGATTCTCCTCCTCCATGGCGTCCTGTAACTTGATCCGATGCAATTTCTCGGACCACGCACTGATACCTGCACTGATACCTGCACTGATACCTGCACTGATACCTGCACTGATACCTGCACTGATACCTGCACTGATACCTGCACTGATACCTGCACTGATACCTGCACTGATACCTGCACTGATACCTGCACTGATACTTGCACTGATACCTGCACTGATTCTCTCAGTGATCTTAGTTTAACAATAATATAATTATAATTATTGTACAAAATAATAATGTTAAAAAAGTCTGCAATGAAGTGTCACTAGGTGTATTTTTTTTCAAGAATGTTCCCCTCTAAATGTGACGTCACATAGCTTAATTAACCTCCTCTAGTCACACATTGTCACACAGATGTGACACCCCCCCCCCTCCCTTTTAGACGCGTGACGCATGGCATATGTTGAATATCATATATAAAGTTAATCCACAAATTTCTTATCCTATTAACGTATATGAATATGAACCTTACCTGTCTATGGCTACCACTATGAGTATACTGCCCGAGGCCATGGTACAAAACAGATTGATCGTCCTAACCGTCTGACAAAGTGGATTTGCTCCAAACGTGTAATTGTTGGTCATGTCAATAATCTCCCCTGTTTGAACACACACAAATGACTATTACGAAACATGCATACATGTATATGATAGCAATATTTATCAATGGCTACAAAACTTACTCCAAGTTTATGTGACGTAGGTGTGTATCCATTCTACGCTAAGTCATTAAAAATACACATGTTATTTCTGCATTAGGTTGATTTTTTTTTTTTTTTTTTTTTTTTTTTCAAAAGAAGCGCATTTAAATGAGTCATGTAATATGAATGTATGGCTGTAACGCTAAGAGAAACAACCTTTGGTATGGCTGTAACGCTAAGAGAAACAACCTTTGGTATGGCTGTAACACTAAGAGATACAACCTTGGGTATGGCTGTAGCGGTAAGAGAAACAATCTTGGGTATGGCCGTAACGCTAAGAGAAAAAACCTATATGGCTGTAACGGTAAGAGAAACAACCTTTGGTATGGCTGTAACGCTAAGAGAAACAACCTTTGGTTTGGCTGTAACACTAAGAGATACAACCTTTGGTATGGCTGTAACGCTAAGAGATACAACCTTTGGACAAACCGTTATTGAACACATACACATATTTTTTTTAAGATTGACAATGTTTGAAAAACCTTAACATTTTCAGACTATGCATATTGGACATATTATGTCCACACCACAATTCTTAAAACCATTTTCGTGATATCAAGAAAGAAAGTTTGTTTTAATATATAATTCGCCAGCAAAGGTCAAACACCACCATGCAGGCTATATATAGATACGCCAGAGTGTGGTTAAATAATGAGTTCACTAGCGCACAAAATATAATTCCCGATANGAAGGGGTCACCAAAGTCTAAAGAAGGGGTCACCAAAGTCTAAAGAAGGGGTCACCAAAGTCTAAAGAAGGGGTCACCAAAGTCTAAAGAAGGGGTCACCAAAGTCTAAAGAAGGGGTCACCAAAGTCTAAAGAAGGGGTCACCAAAGTCTAAAGAAGGGGTCACCAAAGTCTAAAGAAGGGGTCACCAAAGTCTAAAGAAGGGGTCACCAAAGTCTAAAGAAGGGGTCACCAAAGTCTAAAGAAGGGGTCACCAAAGTCTAAAGAAGGGGTCACCAAAGTCTAAAGAAGGGGTCACCAAAGTCTAAAGAAGGGGTCACCAAAGTCTAAAGAAGGGGTCACCAAAGTCTAAAGAAGGGGTCACCAAAGTCTAAAGAAGGGGTCACCAAAGTCTAAAGAAGGGGTCACCAAAGTCTAAAGAAGGGGTCACCAAAGTCTAAAGAAGGGGTCACCAAAGTCTAAAGAAGGGGTCACCAAAGTCTAAAGAAGGGGTCACCAAAGTCTAAAGAAGGGGTCACCAAAGTCTAAAGAAGGGGTCACCAAAGTCTAAAGAAGGGGTCACCAAAGTCTAAAGAAGGGGTCACCAAAGTCTAAAGAAGGGGTCACCAAAGTCTAAAGAAGGGGTCACCAAAGTCTAAACTATATATTAAATTAATGAAAAAGACCGTCGTTTTGGACTAGAAATGTGCATATAGGTCTAATGTAGGCCAACTTATCGGATATTAAGTATCTATATATTTTAAATTTCGGGATGGAAAAAATATATTTATTTCTGAAGGACTTCGTCATTTTTAACGGGTTATATCTATAGCTAGTTACATTTATTTATTTATTTTTTAAGGCATTTTTATATAGCGCTTACCTTAAAGCTCTAAGCGCTTTACAATTATTAAAAACATGTAAACTAAGTAAAATAAAAATGAGACACTAGGATAGTAACTACTATACTATAGAAACAATTAAAATGGCTATAAAACGGGGACACTTTGGCACGTTTTGGCCTATACTACAGGATCGACCCGAGACAGAAAATGAGGCAGGGCAAGGAGGGTGCATCACAGGTCATAGGCGGACCTAAACAGATATATAAAGCAAATTGAATATCATCATATTACGCGGATTTCATTAGCGCACAGCATATTCCCGATAACTGCACCAACAGTGTGCAAAGTTGTGTTCAGTAGTCTCAAAATTTACTCCCTTTTTCTAAATGGAATTCTTAAAAATACTCATAGAACGTTGGCTTTATTTGACAGAAATCGAATTCCTTAAAATGTCACTCGAAGATTTGGTGAAGCGTGTCATGAAAGTGAAGATTTGGTGAAGTGTGTCATGAAAGCGAAGATTTGGTGAAGCGTGTCATGAAAGCGAAGAATTGGTGAAGCGTGTCATGAAAGCGAAGATTTGGTGAAGCGTGTCATGAAAGTGAAGATTTGGTGAAGTGTGTCATGAAAGCGAAGATTTGGTGAAGTGTGTCATGAAAGCGAAGATTTGGTGAAGCGTGTCATGAAAGCGAAGAATTGGTGAAGCGTGTCATGAAAGCGAAGATTTGGTGAATCGTGTCATGAAAGTGAAGATTTGGTGAAGCGTGTCATGAAAGCGAAGAATTGGTGAAGCATGTCATGAAAGCGAAGATTTGGTGAAGTGTGTCATGAAAGCGAAGAATTGGTGAAGCGTGTCATGAAAGCGAAGATTTGGTGAAGCGTGTTATGAAAGTGTCAACCAATCAACGAACGCTGGAGATGCATCGAAAGCTCACATATATGACAACAAGACGTGTCGGAATCTATTAAATATCTGGTTCACTGGTCTCAGAAGACTAAAGGGATGTTCTGATCTCAGAACCATCCAGTAGAGTTCCTGAATCAACAAACTCCATCAGGATGCCCCCCCTCCCCCCCGCCCCCCACTTTCTGCTTCTGAATCATGGATTCATCGCTATTCTAATGCGTAACCAAAGAAAGGATTTGACTATAGCGCAATTCAAAGAAAGGATTTGACTATAGCGCAATTCAAAGAAAGGATTTGACTATAGCGCAATTTAAAGAAAGGATTTGACTACAGCGCAATTTATAGAAAGGATTTGACTATAGCGCAATTTAAAGAAAGGATTTGACTACAGCACAATTTAAAGAAAGGATTTGACTACAGCACAATTTAAAGAAAGGATTTGACTACAGCGCAATTTAAAGAAAGGATTTGACTACAGCACAATTTAAAGAAAGGATTTGACTACAGCACAATTTAAAGAAAGGATTTGACTATAGCGCAATTTATAGAAAGGATTTGACTATAGCGCAATTTAAAGAAAGGATTTGACTACAGCACAATTTAAAGAAAGGATTTGACTACAGCACAATTTAAAGAAAGGATTTGACTACAGCGCAATTTAAAGAAAGGATTTGACTACAGCGCAATTTAAAGAAAGGATTTGACTATAGCGCAATTTAAAGAAAGGATTTGACTATAGCGCAATTCAAAGAAAGGATTTGACTATAGCGCAATTTAAAGAAAGGATTTGACTACAGCACAATTTAAAGAAAGGATTTGACTATAGCGCAATTTAAAGAAAGGATTTGACTACAGCGCAATTTAAAGAAAGGAATTGACTATAGCGCAATTCAAAGAAAGGATTTGACTATAGCGCAATTCAAAGAAAGGATTTGACTATAGCGCAATTTAAAGAAAGGATTTGACTACAGCGCAATTAAAAGAAAGGATTTGACTATAGCGCAATTCAAAGAAAGGATTTGACTATAGCGCAATTTAAAGAAAGGATTTGACTACAGCACAATTTAAAGAAAGGATTTGACTATAGCGCAATTTATAGAAAGGATTTGACTACAGCACAATTTAAAGAAAGGATTTGACTACAGCACAATTTAAAGAAAGGATTTGACTACAGCGCAATTTAAAGAAAGGATTTGACTACAGCGCAATTCAAAGAAAGGATTTGACTATAGCGCAATTTAAAGAAAGGATTTGACTACAGCGCAATTTAAAGAAAGGATTTGACTACAGCACAATTTAAAGAAAGGATTTGACTATAGCGCAATTTAAAGAAAGGATTTGACTACAGCACAATTTAAAGAAAGAATTTTTAACAAATAAAATAATTTCAGAGTGCATTCTTATTCATATTGTTTTCTTTCTGAGAACCACAGAGGCTCCATTTCTACAACACTACTGTTTATATTAACTCATCGACAAATTCCCATATTTGAAGCTTTTGCATCATAGTAAACTAATCACAATGACAAATTCCCATAGTTGAAGCTTTTGCATCATAGTAAACTAATCACAATGACAAATTCCCATAATTTAAGCTTTTGCATCATACTAAACTAACCACAATGACATATTTCCATAGTTGAAGCTTTTGCATCACAGTAAACTAATCACAATGACAAATTCCCATAATTGAAGCTTTTGCATCATAGTAAACTAATCACAATGACAAATTCCCATAGTTGAAGCTTTTGCATCATAGTAAACTAATCACAATGACAAATTCCCATAATTGAAGCTTTTGCATCATACTAAACTAATCACAATGACATATTTCCATAGTTGAAGCTTTTGCATCATAGTAAACTAATCACAATGACATATTTCCATAATTGAAGCTTTATTTCACAATAAACTAATCACAATGGCAAACATTTGATCACGTCGATATTGATCTACATACAGCAGTTTTCTAAGATGCTCAGCTCTAGAGTGCGTTGTCAAGATCCAGGAGATCAGCACAAATTAAAGACTGCATTAAATAAAATCATATTTTGATGTCTCTCTGCTATGGTGACACCAAATTCTGATATCAGTATGCCATGGTGGCACAATAATCTGATGGCACTCAGCCATTGTGACATCATAGTCTGATGTCACGCTATTCTTGTATTTAAATGAGTTCTGTTATGAAACAGACTGGATCGAATTTGAAATTTTTTATTGGATGTCTTCCCCCCCCCCCACGAGGGTGTCACCCGGTGCGGTATGCAGCCCCCTGTTGACGCCCCTGATTGTATGAGATGTGGTTTTAGCTGAATGAGATGTGGTTATAGCTATATGAGATGTGGTTATAGCTGAATGAGATGTGGTTATAGCTGAATGAGATGTGATACAATAAGGCTTACCCGGGATAGCTAGGCAGCAACTGAACAAGTCAAAGACGGCTAGAGCCTGGATGTACCGAGTGATCGTTCCTGCTTTCATCCTCCAGGTGTACACGTACAACACGATGACATTGCCCACAGCACCCGTCACCATCAACACGCCAAGAACCACCACCGCCGGTAAAACGACAGCAGCAAACTGTGCATTCAGACTTTGTAAATAAGCCCGAGGGTTGGTGATATCAGAAGTATTCCCCAGTGACGTCATTTTGGAATAATTCGTGACCAATCTCCTTATTAATATTTCGTTACCAATCTCCATGAAATACATTACAAGAAAAGAACTGATAGAGTTTAAACTTCGTTTGAAGCCTCATGTCTTTAAATGGCAGTAACAATTATATCATATTAATATCACATTTATATCACATTTGCTGCTGATACCTTTCAACACATTCACAAACATTCCAATAGCAAAATGTTGCCCCAGTTCACACGCTATTCGTCAACGAGTTTTCTCTAAGTAATTGTAAATGCACTGTCAACACGGTTTTAATCAGATCCTAAATGTTGATGGTCACTTGTTGGCTGATGCTGGATCACCAGATGTTAATGGCGGTTAAATCCCCAGATATTACTTGTGGTAAGATCATCAGATATTGGTGGTAGATTACCAAATGTTGATTTCGATTGAATAGCCGCATGCTCTCTGGGACTAGATCACACATGTTGTTAGTAGCACAGAGTATAAATTTGGCCTCCTGATCCCATGATGATCATGTCTCTATTTAGCAACACTTGGAGTCATGCGGAACTTAAAGAGCAAACTCATCACAATGTCTACGGTAAGACTTGCTGTTAGACACTCAACAACAAACTCATCACAATGTCTACGGTAAGACTTGCTGTTAGACACTCAACAACAAACTCATCACAATGTCTACGGTAAGACTTGCTGTTAGACACTCAACAACAAACTCATCACAATGTCTACGGTAAGACTTGCTGTTAGACACTCAACAACAAACTCATCACAATGTCTACGGTAAGACTTGCTGTTAGACACTCAACAACAAACTCATCACAATGTCTACGGTAAGACTTGCTGTTAGACACTCAACAACAAACTCATCACAATGTCTACGGTAAGACTTGCTGTTAGACACTCAACAACAAACTCTTAAAATAATTTATTTCTCGGCGTGACTAACACAACAAAAACCTATTCTATGGTAATCCCAATATAAAATGAAAGCCCCGATTGCATTGAGTTAAGAGCAATATTATTTCTGTTTGTTGAAGATGAATGTGTTGTTGGTGCTTGTCTTTGTGTGAGTTGTCGGTCTGAATCTTTTTTATTCCGTGTTAGCAATATTTCGAAATACAGTGAAATGAATTGTATTTACCATAAGCTTTTCTCTCTATCCCCTTTCTCTCTCTCCTCTCTATTTCATCCCTCCCTCTCCCCCTCTTTCTCTCTCTCCCTTCTTTATCTCTCACCCCTTTCTCTCTCCCTAAAAATTTAAACGTATCAACATAACAACAAGAATAATACAACTAGATGAATCATATCTGTCAATTTTATAAATATTATTTTACACCATTTATCAAGCTCAACAAATTCCAACATTAGACTAAGTCTTATGCGTTGTTCTTTGTTATATTATGAGACAATTTATCAAGACCAAATAATTCCAACATTAGACTAAGTCTTATGCGTTGTTCTTTGTTATATTATGAGACAATTTATCAAGACCAAATAATTCCAACATTAGACTAAGTCTTATGCGTTGTTCTTTGTTATATTATGAGACAATTTATCAAGCCCCAAATAATTCCAACATTAGACTTATGCGTTGTTCCTATTATATTAAGAGAATAAATGCACGGTGTTAATTAGTTTCAAAATGATCGCAACTTAAGTGCATCACAGGTATCTAAAGTCTTACGGTATGTGAGAGGTTTTGGAATGGCCACAGATATCTTACAGTATGTGAGAGGTTTTAGAATGGCCACGTATATCTTACAGTATGTGAGAGGTTTTGGAATGGCCACAGATATCTTACAGTATGTGAGAGGTTTTGGAATGGCCACGTATATCTTACAGTATGTGAGAGGTTTTGGAATGGCCACGTATATCTTACAGTATGTGAGAGGTTTTGGAATGGCCACGTATATCTTACAGTATGTGAGAGATTTTGGAATGGCCACGTATATCTTACAGTATGTGAGAGCTTTTGGAATGGCCACATATATCTTACAGTATGTGAGAAGTTTTGGAATGGCCACATATATCTTACAGTATGTGAGAGGTTTTGGAATGGCCACGTATATCTTACAGTATGTGAGAGCTTTTGGAATGGCCACATATATCTTACAGTATGTGAGAGGTTTTGGAATGGCCACGTACATCCTACAGTATGTGAGAGGTTTTGGAATGGCCACGTATATCTTACAGTATGTGAGAGGTTTTGGAATGGCCACAGATATCTTACAGTATGTGAGAGATTTTGGAATGGCCACAGATATCTTAAGTGTTACGGTATGTGAGAAATTTGGGCAAGTGGCTCTCGTACTTTGTAACATAACTGAGCACTTGAGTTTTCTTTCTTGGCGGGCTGTCCCTCTGATGAAAGTGTTTTGTAAACAACATCTTGCTCCAAGGTCCAGTGCACCGGGTCAGAGTGTCACAGTCGTGAAGTGATCAGTTTTATATGGACGGTAAATCGAACGTTAATTCATCGAATGTAACCGAATTGTTTGTTGTTTTTTTGTTTTGAGTAATATGGTAACAGAATTAATGAAATATATGTGTAACATAACTGATTTATGTTAGGATACAATAAAATATGTTACAGTAATATGGTAACAGAATTAATAAAATATATGTGTAACATAACTGATTTATGTTAGGATACATAAAATATGTTACAGTAATATGGTAACAGAATTAATGAAATATATGTGTAACATAACTGATTTATGTTAGGATACAATAAAATATGTTACAGTAATATGGTAACAGAATTAATGAAATATATGTGTAACATAACTGATTTATGTTAGGATACAATAAAATATGTTACAGTAATATGGTAACAGAATTAATGAAATATATGTGTAAGTATTGACTAAATACAATCCTATGTTATTTTATACAATGTCATTATACCAAACAGAATTAATGAAATATATGTGTAACATAACTGATTTATGTTAGGATACAATAAAATATGTTACAGTAATATGGTGACAGAATTAATGAAATATATGTGTAACATAACTGATTTATGTTACGATACAATAAAATATGTTACAGTAATATGGTAACAGAATTAATGAAATATATGTGTAACATAACTGATTTATGGTATGATACAATAAAATATGTTACAGTAATATGGTGACAGAATTAATGAAATATATGTGTAACATAACTGATTTATGGTATGATACAATAATTGATTAATTAAATGGTCAAAGAACGGTTTGAACATACTGTAACGGAACCGATAAAATAGCGGGCTTTTCACCAGCACCTCGCCAAGTTTGAATTTCGTCTCAGATCCAAGCTCAGTTTGTAAGAGATTAACTCGTCCTGTCGATGTTAGAAAATCGGGGGGGGGGGGGGGGGGGGCGCTCCTGTGCAGTATCGCGCCGAGAGAAAAACTGTGCCAAAAATAAATATTTGAATTAAGATACAGGCAAGATACATTTTATGCTATAAGGCGGCACTGATTTGACGGCATCGTGACACCCCCCCCCTAAAAAACAAAAAAACTTCCTATCTATTTATAACTTAATTAAAATTAATGTGTGCTGCCATTTCGTTGGGTTTCGACGTGGAAAATCACCATAAAAAATCTCAAAGGTCACTGACCTGCAAGTATCACGAAGCAAAGAAACGTCACAGTGCTATGGTTTAAATCAATGGTTCTCAAACTATTTCAGCCATTGCACCCTTGGAACAATAGACCAACCCCTAGCGCCTCCTGTGATACCAACAAAACAAATTCTTTTAAAATCAGGAAAGCAGTTAGCAAAACTTTGTACTGTTTGACTGATGTTTATCATAACTTTGTACGTACTGTTTGACTGATGTCTATCCATGACTTTGTACTTCTTGACTGATTTCTATTTATTAATGTGTACTGTTTGACTGTTAATTCATGACTTTGTACTGTTTGATTGATGTCTATTCATGACTTTGTACTGTTTGATTGATGTCTATTCATGACTTTGTACTGTTTGATTGATGTCTATTCATGACTTTGTACTGTTTGATTGATGTCTATTCATGACTTTGTATTGTTTTGATTGATGTCTATTCATGACTTTGTACTGTTTGATTGATGTCTATTAAATCTATTCATTACTTTGTACTTTTTGACTGAATCTACTATGCGTCCCATCGCCCCCTGGGGGCAAGACTACCTACGTTGAGAACCACTGGTTTAAATTGAAGTAGCATACTTTTTTCAGTTGTTATGTAATTGGTAGCTTTGTCCTTTGGACTGTTCCAGTTGACTAAGGTGGGGCGGCTGTTGGTATAATGAGAAACTATTATTCAAACTAAAGATGGCGGGCAGATGAAATGTTTGCCCAGAGTGGCGGGAAAGTTAAGTCTGCCCCTGCTGACCCCAACAAGCCTTTGTGACAGCGAACTTTGCAATATCTCGGAAATCATCCTCGGAAATGTGCAGTAGGAGTAAAGTGGCTGTGAGCTCTTTGTATTCGCAACCAACTTGCAGCTATTTATAAGCAGGCATGGTGTCAGCCTGATAAAACTCAAGTGCACTATTTCTTCAAGTACTGATCCTTTCAAGCTGGCTCAAGAACACAACGTCTTTGGCTGTGGATAAACAGAACAAACATCGTCTTTGGCTATGGATAAACAGAACAAACAACGTCTTTGGCTGTGAATAAAAAGAACAAACATCGTCTTTGGCTGTGGATAAACAGAACAAAGAACGTCTTTGGCTGTGGATAAACAGAACAAACAACGTCTTTGGCTGTAGATAAACAGAACAAACAGCGTCTTTGGCTGTGGATAAACAGAACAAACAACGTCTTTGGCTGTGGATAAACAGAACAAACAACGTCTTTGGCTGTGGATAAACAGAACAAACAACGTCTTTGGCTGTGGATAAACAGAACAAACAACGTCTTTGGCTGTGGGTAAACAGAACAAACATCATCTTTGGTTGTGGATAAACTGAACAAACAACGTCTTTTTGGCTGTGGATGACCAGAACAAAAAAAGTCTTTGGCTGTGGATGACCAGAACAAACGTCTTTTAACGCGTTTAAAACAAACAAAAGGAAAAACGAAAAAAAAAAACACAACACATTTGTATTATAGTTTGGTGGAGGATTACACTTTCAAATAATGTATAGGTTTTGTTACAATGATTTGTATTAAACAAAAACTGATGATGTTTTTTCGTCACCTCATATCAGTAGGTTATGTTGGCTCACATGTTTATAGTTCAAGTGGGTGGGCATATATAACGTGACGCTATGTTGACCCCCCCACCCATTTCGGTCACTTATTTAACACACAATTTAGACACACTCCTAACACATACATTGTCACAAATTCTTCACCACCATAGCCCCCTAGATGAGTGACGTCATTTAGACATTCAGAACACATACATTGTCACAAGTTCTTCACCATCATAGCCCCCTAGATGAGTGACGTCATTTGGACATTCAGAACACATACATTGTCACAAGTTCTTCACCACCATAGCCCCCTAGATGAGTGACGTCATTTAGACATTCAGAACACATACATAGTCACTAGTTCTTCACCACCATAGTCCCTTAGATGAGTGACGTCATTTGGACAATCAGAACACATACATTGTCACAAGTTCTTCACCACCATAGCCCCTTAGATGAGTGACGTCATTTGGACATTCAGAACACATACATTGTCACAAGTTCTTCACCACCATAGCACCCTAAATGAGTGACATCATTTGGACATTCAGAACACATACATTGTCACAAATTCTTCACCACCATAGCCCCCTAGATGAGTGACGTCATTTGGACATTCAGAACACATACATTGTCACAAGTTCTTCACCACCATAGCCACCTAGATGAGTGATGTCATTTAGACATTCAGAACATATACATTGTCACAAGTTCTTCACCACCATAGCCACCTAGATGAGTGACGTCATTTGGACATTCAGAACACATACATTGTCACAAGTTCTTCACCACCATAGCCACCTAGATGAGTGATGTCATTTAGACATTCAGAACATATACATTGTCACAAGTTCTTCACCACCATAGCCACCTAGATGAGTGACGTCATTTGGACATTCAGAACACATACATTGTCACAAGTTCTTCACCACCATAGCCACCTAGATGAGTGATGTCATTTAGACATTCAGAACATATACATTGTCACAAGTTCTTCACCACCATAGCCCCCTAGATGCGTTTAGTCCTTTATGGATAGCCCCAGATTAGAAAGTGCGTTTCAAATTAAAAGTAAGTAAAATGAATTGAAATTGAAGTAAATGTAAGTAATTGGGATTTAAAAAAACATAAATAATTGAAATAAAAGTAACAGTGCTAAGTATTTGGCATTTAAGTTAAAGAAAGTAATTTGAAATAAAAGTAACTGAAGTAAAAGTAAGTAGGCCATTTTTTGGATTGAAATTGAAGTTAATGTAAGTAATTGAAGTAAAAGTAATTCATTTGGACTGAATTTAAAGTAAGTAATTTAAATTGAAGAAAAAGTAAGTAATTGGGATTGAAGTTAACATAAGTAATTGAAGTTAAGTAAGTTATTAAAGTAAATGTAAGTAACTGAAGTAAAAGTAAGTAATTGGGTTTGAAGTTACATTAATTAATTGGGATTTAATTTAAAGTAAGTAATTGATATGGAAGTTAAAGTAAGTCATTAGGATTCAAGTAAAAGTGAGTAATTGAAGTTAAAGTAATTAAATTAAGTAAATGTAAGTTATTGGGATTTAAGTAAAAAAAAGTAATTGTGATTGAAGTTAAAGTAAGTAATTGTGATTGAGGTTAAAGTAAGTAATGAAGTTAAAGAAAGTAACTGAAGTAAAATTAAGTAACTGGGATTGAAGTTAAAGTAATTTGAACTTTGAAACAGTTGTAGGCTATAAGCTAATTGTTGATTTGAACTTTAAAAACAGTTGTGGGCTATAAGCTAATTGTTGATTTGGACTTTGAAACAGTTGTGGGCTATAAGCTAATTGTTGATTTGAACTTTAAAAACAGTTGTGGGCTATAAGCTAACTCTTGATTTGGACTTTGAAACAGTTGTGGGCTATAAGCTAATTGTTGATTTGGACTTTGAAACAGTTGTGGGCTATAAGCTAATTGTTGATTTGGACTTTGAAACAGTTGTGGGTTATAAGCCAATTGTTGATTTGAACTTTAAAAACAGTTGTGGGCTATAAGTTAATTGTTGATTTGGACTTTGAAACAGTTGTGGGCTATAAGTTAATTGTTGATTTAGACTTTGAAACAGTTGTGGGCTATAAGCTAACTCTTGATTTGGACTTTGAAACAGTTGTGGGCTATAAGTTAATTGTTGATTTGGACTTTGAAACAGTTGTGGGCTATAAGCCAATTGTTGATTTGAACTTTAAAAACAGTTGTGGGCTATAAGCTAATTTTTTTATTTGAGCTTTGAAACAAATCAGCAGATCAAATTATTTAATCTTTTGTATATACTACATAATTTTATGACAATCAATAAGGCATTGCTGACAGACAGCAGGGCGCTTATACATAAATGGTCATTCATTAGATTTGTTGCATATACAATAAAGACACTTATACCCATACGGTAACTATGAACATACAGCAACAATGAACATACAGTAACAATGAACATACATTGTATGTAACAACATACAGTAACAATGAACAAAGACATAACCTCTTTGGATACAAACAAAAACATTCCCTCTTTGGATACAAACAAAAACATTACCTCTTTGGATACAAACAAAAACATTACCTCTTTGGATACAAACAAAAACATTACCTCTTTGGATACAAACAAAAACATAACCTCTTTGGATACAAACAAAAACATTACCTCTTTGGATACAAACAAAAACATTACCTCTTTGGATACAAACAAAAACATTACCTCTTTAAATACACAAAAAAATGGAAGAAATGCAAAGTAAAATGAATGCAGAATTATTAAAATTGGGGGCATATTAAAATGATTAGTAATGTGAATATGTTAATGATAAAGTGTTATTTAAAAAACAGTTTTAAAATTCTTGATAGTTTATTAATCCATTTTGTATAGATCTATCAGTTATTGAATATATTTTTGTAGAAGAAGTTAAACTTTAATTTTTTGTTGTTGATTAATCATTGTAAAATGTAAAATAGAAATGGAAAAAGAAAGATTATGACAAGAATTTCTAAAAGGAAATTTACAAAATAGATTTTTAGTGTCAAGATTTAGTTATAAAATAATATTTTACCTCAAACTTTGAACTCATAATATTGCAACAGTCTAAATGTCATGCTACATTTATATCACAATCTCATTCTCTTTCAGTTCTTTTTTTGACCATTCAAAAACCTTCCATAGCCGAGTTATTACAAAATCCTTTGGTGCCTACCAAAACTTTGTTCCTATTTTACACAACAGAGATGACAGCTACGAAAGCTGAAGCAGATCCTTGACAGCACCCTGCATTAAGTACACAATGATGTATTTTAAAAAACTAAAACTCTTCATGTCGATAACGTTTGATATTGTCTTCATTGTTTTCTGATTTTTCTTTGTCTGCATATCTGTCAATATCTTTGTAGGCACTGTTGAAGATGTCTGCAATCTTCTGAAGTGCTTCGTGGGGCAAGCTGAGAATGTCCTTCCTTGTGATCTCAGTTTCATCTTCTAAGGTAAGGAATTCAAATACTCGTATCGGGTCAGGGACCTCTTCCACCTGGAATAAATTTGCACCAAAAATGTTATGTTTCCAAAGACCTAATTGTGTTTGGTAGAAGTAGCACTATCAAGAAAGTCCAGTTCATTTAAGGATTGGACTTTTCCATGTGACAATGAGGAAACTGGTTGATTATTTTAAGGCTAATGGAAACGGCGAATAATAATTGTTGTGAACTATATTGTTGTAAACATTTGGTAGGGGGAGTTGTTAATCGTGAGAGTGTTATTGTGAGTTGTAAGTCGTGAGGTCAGATCGTGAATTTGGTTTGTGGTGTTGAGCTTTACGGTACGCGGAGTGTTTGTTGTGTAGAGATATAAAAGGCAGTGTGTTAATAGATCGTGATAGTCAAGAAAAGATAAGAGTTGAGAAGAGATCAGAGAGTGAGAGAAAGTTTGCAGTTAGCTTGCATGATAGGCAAATGTTATCTTCATTGAATGTTGTAAACTGACAGTTGCTGTGATTGGATCCTGTAAATAAAGAATTGTTATTGTTATCTTCATTGGATGCTGTTGTTTGTTCTTATTTGTGGACCAGGTGTGACAGGCAAGTTAAGCAAACTTTAGTATACAGTTGTCGTCTTAGACGACTAAGGGCCTATAAAATTGCCAAGCAGTAAATGCGTCTACTGGGGAAGTTTGTTACATCGTAACATTTGTGACGATCAAGGAAGCAAGGTTGTAACAATAATGAAACAACCAGATATTAGTAAACTATTTATGAACTATTTGATAATCAGTATTTCAAGGGAACAAATTAATTATTAGCCCTATTATTAGATTATTTGTTGACCTTTTTTTTTTTCAGCCATTAACAATTACTTGATCTCAGTAGTTTTTTATTTTGAATATTTAAAACATGACTTAAGGCATATTAAGAAATGACTTATTGCAGACACAGTATATTCAATAATTTTTTTAAAATGTTCAATAAAATGTTTCAACTATAATTCATTTGATTCATTTTGTCATTAGGTCATGATGTAGTGCCTACAGTTTACATGTCTCCATTGATTAAATATAATTTGAATTGACATTTTGAAAGCAAGAACATTCTTACTAATTTCAATTATAACTTGAGCATAGACCACTTAATAACCAGCCATTATAGTTACATTATTATCTTTGTCAGATTAGACCAGTTTATAACTAGCATTTCTAGTTACATTATTACCTTTGTCAGATTAGACCAGTTTATAACTAGCATTTATAGTTACATTATTAAATATTATCTTTGTCAAATTATTACAAATATGAAGATACTTGTAGAAATAAGTAGAAAGAAATTGGTGGGTAAGAAGCAATAGGAACAAACATAGAGGAGTATGTAGGTAAAAGCATGCAAAAACATGGAGAAATATGTAAATAATCATATTCTTTTTACTAATTAATAGTAGGAATATTTAGGTAGCAATATTCAGGAGCATTTAAAAATAGGTAGTTGAGTATAGTTGAGTAGATTTTCAAGAATATGTTCGATTACTCTGTAATATGTAGATGTATAGGAGAATATGTAAGAGTATTTAGGGAAATGTAAGGGTATCTATCTACATAATCAGGAGTATACAAGGATAAGTAGGACTATTTAGGGATATATGGACATTAGTAGGAATATCTGTAAGTGTGTAGAAATATGTAAAATAAACTGAAATTATTTGTTGTAACCATTACACAGACAGACATTCAATATTACAATAAAAAATTTTTTTCACCTCTCCAAGAATGTCTTTATAAAAATTTTCAAATTTGTAAACTGTTAAAGAATCTGTTTTCCCCATCAGCAGAATCAACAGCTGTCGTACATCTTCTTCATTCCAGTTTGTCTCTGTCAAATGCTGACAAAATAAAATGATTTAAAAATATATAACTATAAATATGTTTACTTTAACAATAATTTCATGTGAATTTAACATACAAAATGAATTAAATAATTTTTACACAATTCAAACTTACCATATTTTACAGACTATAAGATGCTATGGACTATAAGACGCACCTTAATTTTGAAGCAATTTATTATTTTTTTAAAATAACATTTTTAGTTATTTTTACCATTTATATTAATATTGACAATAAGACGCATCTGAATTTTGGAGGCAATTTTTCGAAGAAAAAAGTGTGTCTTATAGTCCCTAAAGTACAGTAATTAGAAGACTTAGTAAAATTGAACATTTTGAAATTTAAAATACAAAATTACATATTAATATGAAACAAAATTTAAGGGTATGTTGTTATTTTTTACTCAATGCATATCTAGTACTAATACAAATCTAAGATTCCTTCTAGGATCTACAGAACGAAAACTTTTCTCAAAGTAGTATATAAATTATGGACTTTAAAAAAATAATTAATCTTGGATAACTTGGATAGCTTTTTACTCTTACTGTTTTGATTTTGTCTCAAAGATTTTCTGTTCATTTTTTTTCTGTCAAAGAAAATCATTTTTATTTTTTCTTACTCTTTATCTGAAAATTTAAAATCGTAGCCGGTTCCTATTGTTGTTAACTGCCCTATAATCTTACCAATCTCCCATCTTCAAATGATAGAAGGAAAGACCCCTCAGACAATGGTATAAATTCTTCTTCTATCAAGGTGCAGCCATTGTCATCAAAGCGATCAAAGGGAATAAACTCAATGGTCAGAGAAATACTTCTGCCATGGGATCGAACTTGATGAATGTAGCCTACAAACATGTTTAAATGGAATCAGTTATTTTTAATTTATAAAGATTGAAATGATTGGTTTAGATTTTTGCATTACATTGAGAGCAGGCTCTATTGATTGCTCAAATTGAAAATTTGCATTTATCTTTGGTTTTTCATCAATGAAATATTTTGAGCAATGACATTATAAGATATTCCCAGATGAGCCTCGTGCAGTTCAACCCGACTTTTTATGTAGCCAATTCAAGGAAATAATTAATTTCAAAGTTAATATATAAAGTTCAGCAATTATTTTCCTTTAAATACAGTCTAATTATTTCCCTTTAAATACAGTTTAATTATTAAATAAAACTTGATATGGTTGTTAACACGAGGCTATAGAAATTAGTAATTTATTTTTAGTGTAAAATTATTATACATAAAATGGAAAAATATAACAAGAATATTTTGTTATATTTTTGGTTTAAATATGACAAGTTACTAAGAATAAAATTCCCCCATAAATTATTAAAATGTACACAACCCACATTGCTACCATTAATAAAAGTTTCATTGGAAAGCATACCATGTATGGTGATTACAAGAATACAAACTGAATATGGCAATCATTAGTTAGTTAAGGAATTTGTGTTTTTAAAATATTAAGGTGATTTTCTAAGGGTAGAATTGATGTGTAATTCATGTTAAAAATGTAATATAAATAAAATTTCAGAGCAATTTCTAGTAAAATCCTTTTTAAAAAAGTGACAATTTCATAATCAAGAAGTAAGTATAACTTTTTCAAAATAAATAATTTCTTGAAATCTACATTAGCAGACTGTAAAGTAGAACTAGATTTCAAAAAGTATATTAATTCAGTGCCCATCTTGGTGTAGCCATTCAGATTTGTAACAGCTTTGATTTAACTTCATGAATGATAACTTCTATCTGTTTGTTTCAACTACTTGGAAAGCATTGCTGATCAACTTCCTACTGCATTAAAGAGTCAACATCTGATGAGCTGATGGGCACAACATTCAAAGAGTTAAAAAATGTGGCAATTGTTGAATACAAAATGAAATTGTTATCTTGAGCACCTGTTATAAATCATGTACAAGTAGCCTGAAGTTAAAAACCTATGGTGAACATACCAGCAGGCACGTAGATACAGTCTCCAGGATAGAGTGTTGACCATATCCAAGGAACACGTGCAATGTTCTTGTATGTAAAGGCATTAATCATTTCTGTGTTTATATCTGAGTGACCTCCCAAAGAACCTACAAACTAATAATCCATGTAAAAAAAAGGATGATTAGTTTTTAATAAATTGTTCACTTTTCAATGACATGGCATGGCATAATTATTTTATAAGTATTTAATATGAAGAAAATGAATCAATTTAAGAAATAAATTCAGTACAAATTCACAATAAAGTTGAAACACTGTACTGTATTCTTTTGAGACAATCTTATAAAAAAGTTCATCCTGATTGTATGCTCTACAGTGAATAAATTATAAAAACTGAACATGGAAAAAAATTTTTTATGAACAAATAGCAAGCAAACTGAGTTATGGCAAGTCTTGTCAATTACTTGCTTACCTCATCATCAAAGTCAAAAGATTTCTTATGCTTCCCTTCAATAAGAATAAAATCTCTTCGCCCAAATAGCACACAGTGTAGAAGATGGTTATCATGGCTATGTATTCTGCTGGACGTTCCACCACTGGACATCCAAAGTTGAGCAGAGTGGTAGCGTTCACTTATTGTTCCACACCGTATACACTTAGGCAGCTGCAGAAAATACATGCCCCACATAATTATTGCCAGATATTATTTTTATTTAGATGCTGCTTTTTTTTTTAGATAGTGAAATATAGATTCTAAATTTAATTTAATCTCAAAAGACAAGGTTAATAAAAATAAATCACAAAAAATAAATAGATTAGATGTCCTAGCAAATTTAATTTCCTTAGTGACAAGTTTCCACTGTTTAATTGATATTTAAAGCTCACCTTCTCTTAATAAAGGTTACAAGTCTAGCACCAGCTACATTTGATATACACCTTCTCTTAACAAATGTTACAAGTCAAGCACTTTATCTATAAATCAGTGCACACAATAAAGGTCATTTTCATTCACTTAATAAATATGAAAAATAGAAGATAAATTTTTACAGGATTTAATCAAAATATTTTACATATGCCATTTTATATATGCCAATGGAAGGCAATAAGTTGAATTCATTGGCTTGTTGATTATCTGTTGTCTTTATACGTCCTACAACAGGCCTACACAACATATGGCTTGAGGGTGGCATGAGGCCAACCAGTGTTTACTCTGTGGCCTCCAAAGCCTTTAACGTTAGTGAATGGGCATGATATTATAATTTAAAAATAATATTCTCTAAGTTTTAGATTTAAAAATTTTAATAAAATAACAAAGAGGACATATACGAATGGAAAGTAAACATAAATTTAATTTTTAAAATAATTAATTTTCTCGATTATGCTGGAAAAAGTATTTTTTAAATATTTTTTCATAATTTCTTTTAGCTCTCCCCCTTTTTTCTTGCTGCCCCATACAATTTTTTTCCATATTTAATATTGCACTCATCACCGTTTGAGTTGCGCAGGCCTGATCTACAGAATGGCAAACTTATTTTATGAAAAAAACATGAAATTTGCAAATTAAATGGTCTACTAACCGGTAGTTCATCCATCATGGCTCGTGGTATGACACTTGCCAAATACAGCTCATCATACATGTAGTCATAAAGAAATTTCTTAAATTTCATTATTTGCACAGTGCTTTCAATTTTGTCTCTTCTTCTGGCTACTTTCACACGCACTGCCATCTTTAGATCCCCATACCTATTTAAATATGAATATTTTATAGCATCTTTGCAACTATTCTTATTGATACTTTTATTTTAAAAGTAAGCAAAAAATTTAATTAATTCCCTAATTTTAAATTAATCTTTTTCTAACTCTAAGAATACAAAATATTGGTACTGCATTCTCTCTCAGTTAAATATTAGTCGACTGATACTCACTTCTCCGTTAAATACTTGTCATCTTGCCAGGTGGTAAAGGCAGGTGCATTGCTAACAGCATTTCGAAACACCCCTGGCTTGTCGGAGCTTACATAATTTTCAAAGAACTCTTTCGTGGCAGGCATCTCTGGTTCTTCAGTTATAGGACCGTCAGGTCTACGCTGCCAACCTGGAAATAGATGGTTTTAATAATAAAATTTTCTCTTTTCTTTTTCGTCTATATTTTGGTATGGCTATTGACAATTGATTTCCTGGTAAAGGGTAAAGGGAGGTAATTGGCTCCATGGGGTATTAAGCCCTAATTGCTCAGTTCATATGATAAAATGCTTGATATTATTGTAAGAAGAGAGAAAGGCATTAAGCTTTAGTTGACAGAAACTTACTAACCAATCAGAGAACTTTTCACAACCATTCTTGGGTTTCTAACCTATGGGATTGATTTTTAATTTGCCTTTTTAGATGAGTGCTTTTCCCCTCTAGTTTTCAGTCTTCTTCAAACCCTTTGCAAAACTTCAGCTAAGAGGGTGCTTGTTTATTTTTACTTGAAATTTTATTTCTACAATGAAAGATTTTTAGTTTACATACAAAAAAAAGTACAACTAAATTCAGCAAGTACTTCTTTTTAGTTTTTAACTATATGTGTATGTCATGAATGAGTTAAAATACTGATATTTGTAGAGCAAATGAAGCTGGTTATTTTTGCAACGTAAAATGGCAGTTGGATGAATGATTTAGAGATTGTTTATAAAAAGATCTAAAATTCACTTTAATACTAAAGTTCCTTCTAATATTTTGAATAGGTAGCATTTGTAAAAGAGATATGGTTCTGTAGATTATTTATTTATTTAATTAGTTTATAAAAATGAATATTTTAAATAGCAGGGGCTTAACACCCAAAACTGTTAAAAGATGATTAAAACAACCAAATAATATTGATCAGATTAATAAAATCCATGTTTTAATTCAAATAGCATTAAACAGATTATGACAGATAGAGTTTAAATTGAAAACAAAAGCTATTAATTTGTAGAAATAGGTTTAAAAAAATTTTAAATATAGTTTTGATAATGAAATCCCCAAAAAATCTGATATAGAAGCCATGGAATTGATCTGTCAGAATTGCCTACAACCTATGTGAAAATATATGCATTGATTCCTCATTGAAAATGCTGGAGCTAATTGCCCCCATTTTGTTAAATTTAAGTCATAATTAGTTTTAACTTTTTAACCTTTTTTTCACTATATCATACTATATGGCTTTAAATTTTGCTCATTAAAGCTTTTGTACTTCAAGAAAGATATCAAACAATGTAATGTGTAAAAATGACATTATGAATGCATAGTTCTCCCCCAAGGTCAGGCGAGAATGAAGTTCTTGAAAATATCATTTGGGGGAGAACTATGCATAATGTCAATGTCATTTTTACACATTGACATTACATTGTTTGATTTCTTCTATTTTACTTTTTTTAAAAAATTAAATTGTTTTACATTTTCTATTTTTTTAAATTGTCTTGTGTTATTTGTTCTACTGTATATGTGCTGGAATGAATATGTACAACGTCGTAAAAACAAGATAAGATTAATTGTTTAAATAGCCCTTCAAACCGGAACAGCTGGATTTTTTCTTGGCGACGCTCAAGTGGTAAATTACCTTTATAATATTCATTTATTTCAAAGAGAATACAAAAAGTTCTTGAAAACATGGTGCTTAACTCACTTAATGCCCTCCATTACCGTAATTAATGATAATTAGGCCTACCCTACCTGATTTCATCCCAAATAAAATATTACTCTTTACTTTATTCTTTAGGTTTATTTCTCATTAATAGTCATACTATCATAGAATCATAGTCTTATTACTTACTTAATTAAGTTAAGACTTGTTAAAGTTAATGCGTATCCAGTTATTATTCGTCTGAATTGCTTTATTATACTTTATATATGGATTAAACTAGTTTGCCTTTAAAAAAAAATAATAATTTATTAACTTTATTAATTAGAGATTACCATACAGACGTTTAGGCAAATACCTTCTTCAGTACAACAACAAAAAAACATTCATATAAACATAAATTAAATTTCCATAATATATATATATTAAATGTATCCCAACTAAAAATGAAAGAAAAGAATGAGAATGGGCACAAGTTCCCAACAAAAAAACAAAGCTCAGCAGAACGGAAATAAAGTGGGTCCAAGTAAAATTTAAAAACTAAACAGGAAAAAGATATTGCAGCTATGTAAAATTGTGAATTTGGTTTAAACCGCCAACGTAACAAAATTGTTATTAATTTATTTTCCATATATTTTCTATCTGGTCTATTACTTGCATGCAATATACCAGTAACTGCAATGTCTAATAATGATTATCCCTAAAATAAACTGACCAAGTGGTCTCATGTGGCCCTCAGGAAGTGATGCAGCCTGTCTGTAAACTGGGCCAGGAAATTGAGCATCCATGGACAGATCTTTGACAAAGCCAATCTTAGCTTCCAAAACAGGGAGGTGATGCGCCAGCAACAGAATAATTAGCCGTTTCATTATTAACATGCTCTCCATTAGCATTAAGCTGTCTACTAGAATTAGAAAGAAATAACAACAATCGAATATTACATTTTAACAATGCAGCTCAATTCTTCTTCTTCAAAGTGAGTAATCCTAACGATGTAACCGGTTGATACTGCATGGAAGCGGTTAGCAGGCTGCAGTAACCTGTCATAGCTGATGAAACCTGTCATTACATAGTGTAGTAGCTGATGAAACCTGTCATTACATAGTGTAGTAGCTGATGAAACCTGTCATTACATAGTGTAGTAGCTGATGAAACCTGTCATTACATAGTGTAGTAGCTGATGAAACCTGTCATTACATAGTGTACATCTACTCTCTCAGCCTAGTAATCACCACTTCTACTCTACTAGCCTTGTATTCACCATTTCTACTCTCCTATCCTTGCAATCTCCACTTCTTCTCCCCAAGCCTTGCAATCACCACTTCTATTTTTCTAGCCTTGCAATCACCTCTTCTACTTTACAAGCCTAGCAATCACCTCTTCTACTTTACAAGCCTTGCAATCACCACTTCTACTTTACAAGCTTAGCAATCACCACTTCTACTCTTCTACTCTTGCAATCACCACTTCTAATACTTCTATTTTCATAGCCTTGCAATCACCTCCTCTCTCCTAGCCTTCCAATCACCACTTCTATTCTCCTAGCCTAGCAATCACTTCTATTCTCCTATAGTCTTGCAATCACCACTTCTACTTTACAAGCCTAGCAATCACCACTTCTACTTTACAAGCCTAACAATCACCACTTCTACTCTCCTACCCTTTCAATCACCACTTCTAATACTTCTATTTTCCTAGCCTTGCAATCACCTCTTCTCTCCTAGCCTTGCAATCTCCATTTCTACTCCCCTAGCCTTGCAATCGCAACTTTTACTCTCCTAGGCCCTGAAGGCCCTACCACTCCCTCTTCTTAGGTTGAGCTAAAGCTTCATAGAAACATTAATGCAATTGTACAGAATGTTTCCAGCAGTTGATTAGCTAAAACTCTTATTATTGTGTAATACGAACAATTCTGCCCATTGACTTGATTTAATGACAAAGTCAAGAGTGCAAAGAGACCAAGATAACAGGATAAGCAGTGTTTTCTAATGTTTACAATACGGATGGCCTTGATGACCTTGCCAGTGTTATCAGTAATACCAGGACGACTTGGTTTTTAATTTTGTAATTTTCATTTTATTTTTTGTTTGTTATTATGTAGGGGGGGGGGGAGTTGTTTGTGGCAAAACCAGGTCATCGTTTTTGTTACATTACTTGGTGTTAGGCTAACCCTAACCCTGTTTATGTTATATTACTTGGTGTTAGGCTAACCCTAACCCTAACCCTGTTTATGTTATATTACTTGCTGTTAAGCTAACCCTAACTCAAACCCTGTTTATGTTATATTACTTGCTGTTAGGCTAACCCTAACCCTAACCCTGTTTATGTTATATTACTTGCTGTTAGGCTAACCCTAACTCTAACCCTGTTTATGTTACATTACTTGCTGTTAGGCTAACCCTAACCCTAACCCTGTTTATGTTATGTTACTTGGTCTATCATTTGATCAGTTGTTCATTTGACCTCTTCTTATCTTAGATGCTAATTTATTCTTATTATACATTTCTACGGTTAAATCTAAAAAAATATATATATAAAAAGACTAATTAAACAAATTGTTCTTTTAGCATTACATTCTAATTCTAATATTTCATAGCATTACATTATAATTCTAATATTTCATAGCATTAAATTCTTCCCCAAGCATGTGAGTATTACTATATTTTCAAACTTAAATGTCGTAGAGGACTACACTAGCTAATATGTCGTAGAGGACTACATAAACTTAAATGTCGTAGAGGACTACACTAGCTAATATGTCGTAGAGGACTACACAAACTTAAATGTCGTAGAGGACTACACAATTAATCTAAGATTTCGTAGAAACATATTTTTGAACTGATTTTCCATCTTTCTTAATTCTTATTCTTGCGTTTCTCAATAACATACAGTCTGACCTATCGAAGCCATACACTCTGACATATCACATTATTAAAAAGGGTTTTAGAATGAATTCTATTCACGTTTATATTTTATTTTAAATGTGGAAGTCCCCGTCATGAATGACCCACATTTGTTAATTTAATTTTTTTTTTAAATTTCAAAACTATTCTCCATATTTGTTGTAACAAAAAGCCCACTTACCAACTGATATGAATGGCGGAGTAACCACGAGAAATGTCAACCACAGAGATAACTTACACTTACACACATTACACGTGGGGGACTGCCACATGCAACATTTGGGAAAGGGGAGGTAACTATCAGAGTTCACAACGTATTGATGGAGTGTTTAAGCTTTCAATTTTATGGGTAGACGATTACCCGTGCTTTGACCGTTTTTTGTTTTATTAGAACTCTTACGAGTTGAACAGTACAATTATAGTGAAGAATAATTGATCATTTCAAATCTCATTAAATTTAATTCAGAAATTTCACATATTTAATCATGAAGTGTTCATAAGATCTCACAACTTATAGTAAGTGTTGGGGGAGCAGGGGAGAGAACTCTGAGATTAGAAAGGAGACATAAGCCACTAGTGGCCAGATGTCGCAATATCTGAATACACGACATTCAAGAAAATGTGGCGAATCGATTTGTTTCATATTTAATCCGTGTTAGCAGTTGGACGAAAACGTGGTGTTTAAAAAACTCTATATCGGCTCCTGAATCCGGTGAATGACGTCACACACCAGTTTGTTTCATAGCTAATTAAAGTTAAAAAAAAAAAAAAAATGATACAGTGGGGAAGGTGGGGTTAGTGCCCCCGGGGCGAGCCATGAATATTTGCCCCTTTGTTCTCGAGAAGAAAAAAAAATGCATTGGCCGAAAATGCCGCCCTCAGTATACAGGACAAAAATATTGACCCCCAATCCCCCCCCCCCTTTCCCCCTCCCCCCAGGCTACTGTCGTGATGACGTTTTTAAGTATTTTTTCAGTGATTATTTCTTGACAAGCAAATGGCCGCCAAAAATTGTGCTAAATAACTATTTTTTAAAGTTTATGTTAGAAATAATTCGTAAATAAAGCGAATAGATCATTAAGAAAAAAATTAGCATAAATTACTCCTCCATTTGTAAGGCATGCAGGGAGTATTCTACTTCCTCCCCTTCCGAACCCAGCTTGGAAGCAACCGGCAGACGTCTCTGATGACAATTTAAAAAAAAAAAAAGCAACCAAAAAACAACAACACAACTCACAATAATAATATCATATGCTGTCGAGCAGTCTAACCTTTTCATATGCTGTCGAGCAGTCTACCCTTTTCATATGCTGTCGAGCAGTCTAACCTTTTCATATGCTGTCGAGCAGTCTAACCTTTTCATATGCTGTCGAGCAGTCTAACCTTTTCATATGCTGTCGAGCAGTCTAACCTTTTCATATGCTGTCGAGCAGTCTAACCTTATCATATGCTGTCGAGCAGTCTAACCTTATCATATGCTGTCGAGCAGTCTAACCTTTTCATATGCTGTCGAGCAGTCTAACCTTTTCATATGCTGTCGAGCAGTCTAACCTTTTCATATGCTGTCGAGCAGTCTAACCTTTTCATATGCTGTCGAGCAGTCTAACCTTATCATATGCTGTCGAGCAGTCTAACCTTATCATATGCTGTCGAGCAGTCTAACCTTTTCATATGCTGTCGAGCAGTCTACCCTTATCATATGCTGTCGAGCAGTCTAACCTTATCATATGCTGTCGAGCAGTCTAACCTTATCATATGCTGTCGAGCAGTCTAACCTTTTCATATGCTGTCGAGCAGTCTACCCTTTTCATATGCTGTCGAGGAGTCTACCCTTTTCATATGCTGTCGAGCAGTCTACCCTTTTCATATGCTGTCGAGCAGTCTACCCTTATCATATGCTGTCGAGCAGTCTAACCTTTTCATATGCTGTCGAGCAGTCTAACCTTTTCATATGCTGTCGAGCAGTCTAACCTTTTCGATTGTCGCTACTGCAACTGGTCTATTTCTTGATTTGTCCCAATTCTCCATCCATCATCACCCATTACAGGCCTGTATAGTTTGACCTATGACGATTAGCCGCCGCCGTTTCGCCTCTGGGACGTTTGACTGACGGCCATTGTACTGACAATAAGAAAGAAATAAGTTTAATTCCAAAGTGATAATTTAAATGACATGTGATTTAAGTATGTTGAGAATTCAAGAAAATGTATGACTCACGCTAATGTCAAAATGTGTTAGTTGGTTCCGCATATAAATAGATCTTTGGAAATGTATAATTTTGAACAGGGAAATGTTGTTCACTTTTAAAGCTAATATTAACTTTACCCTGTAGAAACGAGATCCGATTTGATCCTATTGTTTAACCGAAATTGTCGCGTTATAGCGGAGTTCAGCTGTACTTGTGTATGGATGACCTGAGCACAGATCCAACATTAAAATAGTAAGACATAATAAATAGAGGTAAAAACATTCCTTTGATTAAAATATTAAGACAAATAGTATAGATAGATGTAAGAAGATTCCTTTGATTGACATATTACGACAAATAGTATAGATGGATGTAAGAAGATTCCTTTGATTGACATATTAAGACAAATAGTATAGATAGATGTAAGAAGATTCCTTTGATTGACATGTTAAGACAAATAGTATAGATAGATGTAAGAAGATTCTTTTGATTGACATATTAAGACAAATAGTATAGATAGATGTAAGAAGATTCCTTTGATTGACATGTTAAGACAAATAGTATAGATAGATGTAAGAAGATTCCTTTGATTGACATATTAAGACAAATAGTATAGATAGATTTAAGAAAATTCTTTTGATTGACATATTAAGACAAATAGTATAGATAGATGTAAGAAGATTCCTTTGATTGACATATTAAGACAAATAGTATAGATAGATGTATGTGAAGCAGAGGAGGCTGCGTACCATGGAAACACAAGAGAATTATTCAGTACAATCAAAAAGTTATCTGGAAAGTTCAACAATCCAGTGAGACCAGTTAAAACTAAAGATGGGAAATCAATACCTGATGAAGAGGGTCAGAAAAAAAGATGGATAGAACATTTTGAAGAACTCCTCAACCGGCCAGCACCACAACACACACTCAACATAGAGCCAGCGGAAAAAGATCTAGAAATAGAGTGCAGCACACCCACAAAGCAAGAAATATGCAGAGCAATTAAACAACTAAAGAAAGGCAAGGCGGCAGGTCCTGACAGAATACCGACAGAAGCCTTGACAGCAGATATTACGTCTAGCACTGAAATGCTACACACACTATTCAAGAAAATATGGGAGGAGGAACAGATACCGGCTGAATGGAAAGAAGGACACCTCGTTAAGCTCCCGAAGAAAGGAGACCTTAGTTCTTGTTCTAACTATAGGGGAATAACCCTGCTGTCGATCCCAAGCAAAGTATTCAACAGAATGCTGCTAAACAGAATGAGGGAGGCAATAGACATCAATCTTAGGGACCAACAAGCAGGGTTCAGAAAAGACAGATCCTGCACAGACCAGATTGCCACACTGAGAATTATTGTGGAACAATCTCTGGAGTGGAACTCGTCACTATACGTCAACTTCATTGACTATGAGAAGGCTTTTGACAGTGTCGACAGACAGACTCTGTGGAAGCTGCTTAGACACTACGGGGTACCACAAAAATTGACAGACATAATTAAGGCTTCTTACGAAGGACTATCGTGCAGAATTGTCCACGGCCAGCAAACAACGGCGGCTTTTGAGGTACAGACCGGTGTCAGACAGGGGTGTCTGCTCTCGCCTTTCCTATTCCTGCTGACCATTGATTGGATAATGAAAATGTCTACAGAGCAGAAGAGAAATGGTATTCAGTGGACACTATGGAAACAACTTGATGACCTGGATTTTGCGGATGATCTGGCCCTAGTATCACACACACAGCAACAGATGCAAGAGAAAACCAATTATGTAGCACAGTACTCTGCTTGCATCGGCCTGAACATCCACAGAGGAAAAAGCAAAGTCCTTAAAATAAATACATCAAGCAACACACCTATAGCACTGGAAGGAACAAACCTTGAGGAGGTGGATAGCTTTACATACCTCGGCAGCATCATTGACATACAAGGAGGGACAGACGCCGACATAAGAGTGAGAGTTGGTAAGGCAAGAGCGGCATTTAACCAGCTAAAAAAGGTCTGGAGCTGCAGCAATTTGACCCTCCAGACCAAGGTCAAGGTATTCAACACCACAGTGAAACCTGTCTTGCTATATGGGGCAGAAACATGGCGAACAACAGCAGCTGGTTCAAAAAAGCTCCAGACCTTTATCAACTCATGTCTCCGAACGATTTTACGAATCCGCTGGCCCACCGTCATCACCAACGAGGATCTCTGGCGGCGCACACAACAAGAACCAGCGCAGATGGAGATGGATTGGCCACACCCTCAGAAAGCCCGCATCAAGTATCACGAGACAAGCCCTGACTTGGAACCCCCAGGGTAAGAGAAAAAGAGGTCGACCCAAAACAACTTGGAGAAGGGAACTGGAGGCAGACATCAAAAAGAGTGGGCACAACTGGGGACAGTTGGAGAGACTTGCCCAAGACCGGGATGCCTGGAGAGCCTTTGTTTGTGGCCTATGCCCCAGACGGGACGACAGGCGATGATGATGATGATGAGTATAGATAGATGTAAGAAGATTCCTTTGATTGACATATTAAGACAAATAGTATAGATAGATGTAAGAAGATTCCTTTGATTGACATATTAAGACAAATAGTATAGATAGATTTAAGAAAATTCTTTTGATTGACATATTAAGACAAATAGTATAGATAGATGTAAGAAGATTCCTTTGATTGACATATTAAGACAAATAGTATAGATAGATGTATGTGAAGCAGAGGAGGCTGCGTACCATGGAAACACAAGAGAATTATTCAGTACAATCAAAAAGTTATCTGGAAAGTTCAACAATCCAGTGAGACCAGTTAAAACTAAAGATGGGAAATCAATACCTGATGAAGAGGGTCAGAAAAAAAGATGGATAGAACATTTTGAAGAACTCCTCAACCGGCCAGCACCACAACACACACTCAACATAGAGCCAGCGGAAAAAGATCTAGAAATAGAGTGCAGCACACCCACAAAGCAAGAAATATGCAGAGCAATTAAACAACTAAAGAAAGGCAAGGCGGCAGGTCCTGACAGAATANAACGATTGGAAACAAGACCTAAAAAGGGCCGTGCTTGTATGAGATTCTCTCCAGAGGGCCATGCTTGTATGAGATTCTTTCCAGAGGGCCGTGCTTGTATGAGATTCTCTCCAGAGGGCCGTGCTTGTATGAGATTCTCTCCAGAGGGCCGTGCTTGTATGAGATTCTCTCAAGAGGGCCGGGCTTGTATGAGATTCTTTCCAGAGGGCCGTGCTTGTATGATATTCTTTCCAGAGGGCCGTGCTTGTATGAGATTCTTTCCAGAGGGCCGTGCTTGTATGAGATTCTTTCCAGAGGGCCGTGCTTGTATGAGATTCTCTCCAGAGGGCCGTGCTTGTATGAGATTCTCTCCAGAGGGCCGTGCTTGTATGAGATTCTCTCCAGAGGGCCGCGCTTGTATGAGATTCTCTCCAGAGGGCCGTGCTTGTATGAGATTCTTTCCAGAGGGCCGTGCTTGTATGAGATTCTTTCCAGAGGGCCGTGCTTGTATGAGATTCTTTCCAGAGGGCCGTGCTTGTATGAGATTCTCACCAATGGGCCGTGCTTGTAAAGAATGCAAAACTCATAAAGTGTTTAGTTGTTTGTCTCTACGTGAAATTATTTATATACGACTGTTGCTTAACGAACATATTATAACTAGTTTTCAAATACTAGGGATAAGCAGTGGGAAATGAACTAGTAGCAAGTGGCCAACGAGTATCACGTGACCAACGAGTAGCACGTGACCAACCTCTCAACTAACCTTAGTATTGTTTTTATTTATTTATTTATAGACAAAAACAATGAAACAATTGTAAAAATCAACTCTTTTATCGTTAACTTTACTGAAATATAGTTTTGTAATTATTTTATTCTATCCCTGGGTGAGATAAACTTCATTCCCGTTATCCCGGGATAAACAAAGCCCCTGGAAATGAGGAATCCTAACCCTAACGCTTAACTAACGGTGACCAAAAAACAATGGCGGAACGTAAATCAATAATTTTATACTGGCTTAGTTACTGTGTGCTGCCTTATTGATCTGTAGCACGTGCTGTTGAGATGATAAGAATAGAGTGAGGTAACAGACCTTCGAGGACACTGGACTGTGGGGCCATTGGTGTGTGGGGACATTGGTGTGTGGGGACATTGGTGTGTGGGGCCAATGGTGTGTGGGGACATTGGTGTGTGGGGCCGTAATCTCTCAAGGCTTTCTGACAAGTGTTACAATTTTATCAAAGTATTTGAATTTTTAGAAATTATTTTACACTTTCCATTTATATTTAATGTCAACTGAATATATATTTTAGCAGTATTTAGTAGTCCTTATTTACTTCTAATAACACTAGAAGAAGATAATGATTTAATTTATACAGTTAGATAGCTATTTTCTTTGTTTTAAAAATGTATATCTAATAATCATCAAGAAGTCTCCGAAACCGTGTAATGCTGTGATCTTCTGTGATGTTGTTAGACAGCAGGGCGCATCTGAATGATGTTTGTGGAGGTGTGCGAACTGGTGGACGCACCATTTGTGAATTGGGGCGGCAAAATCTAGGACAGCACCGGGCGTCACAAACTCTAGCTACGTCATCGAGAGTAATTCACGTTTTAGGTCACAAACTATAGCTACGTCATCGAGAGTAATTCACATTTTAGGTCACAAACTAAAGCTACGTCATCGAGAGTAATTCACATTTTAGGTCACAAACTATAGCTACGTCATCGAGAGTAATTCACGTTTTAGGTCACAAACTATAGCTACGTCATCGAGAGTAATTCACGTTTTACGATTGCACATAAAACTTATTTTTTGGGTTTGGTATTCATTGCTGTTTCACAAATTCTTATATCGAAGATTTGTTGCATTCCTTTTGTAGTTAGTAACCAAAAAAGATTTGTTGCATCCCTTTCATAGTTAGTAACCAACAAAGATTTGTTGCATCCCTTTCATAGTTAGTAACCAACAAAGATTTGTTGCATCCCTTTCATAGTTAGTAACCAACAAAGATTTGTTGCATCCCTTTCCTAGTTAGTAGCCAACAGATAAGTTCTCAACTCGGTCATACAATTAAAAGCTGTTGTTTGTTTTTCTTTTAAAAAGTCCATGATTTTATTTATTCTTCTCAAATTCTAGTCTAAATTATTTGATTCAAACTGTTCATGCAAACAAATGAAATTCAACAGTTTGCTCCACTCTTTGAAAGTTAAAATAAAATACTTGTAACATATGAAGATGTTATGACAGTACTATAAAGATGTTATGACAGTACTATCAAGATGTTATGGCAATAATATAAGATGTTATGACAGTAGTATAAAGATGTTATGACAAAACTATCAAGATGTTATGATAAAAATATAAGATGTTATGACAGTAATAAAGATGTTATGGCAGTAATATAAAGATGCTTTGACAGTATTATAAAGATGTTATGACAGTAATATAAAGATGCTTTGACAGTACTATAAAGATGATATGGCAGGGATATAAAGAGGTTATGAGAGTAGCGGTATTTCATGAAGTATTATGAAGGTCACAGAATATGAGTTTTGGAACTTGGATAAGTGAGTGGGTGATAAGTGAGTGGATGATAAGTGAGTGGGTGATAAGTGAGTGGATGATAAGTGAGTGGATGATAAGTGAGTGGATGATAAGTGAGTGGGTGATAAGTGAGTGGATGATAAGTGAGTGGGTGATAAGTGAGTGGATGATAAGTGAGTGGGTGATAAGTGAGTGGATGATAAGTGAGTGGATGATAAGTGAGTGGATGATAAGTGAGTGGGTGATAAGTGAGTGGGTGATAAGTGAGTGGATGATAAGTGAGTGGGTGATAAGTGAGTGGATGATAAGTGAGTGGGTGATAAGTGAGTGGATGATAAGTGAGTGGATGATAAGTGAGTGGGTGATAAGTGAGTGGATGATAAGTGAGTGGATGATAAGTGAGTGGATGATAAGTGAGTGGGTGATAAGTGAGTGGGTGATAAGTGAGTGGATGATAAGTGAGTGGGTGATAAGTGAGTGGATGATAAGTGAGTGGGTGATAAGTGAGTGGATGATAAGTGAGTGGATGATAAGTGAGTGGGTGATAAGTGAGTGGATGATAAGTGAGTGGATGATAAGTGAGTGGATGATAAGTGAGTGGGTGATAAGTGAGTGGGTGATAAGTGAGTGGATGATAAGTGAGTGGATGATAAGTGAGTGGGTGATAAGTGAGTGGATGATAAGTGAGTGGATGATAAGTGAGTGGATGATAAGTGAGTGGATGATAAGTGAGTGGATGATAAGTGAGTGGATGATAAGTGAGTGGATGATAAGTGAGTGGATGATAAGTGAGTGGATGATGAGTGAGTGGATGATAAGTGAGTGGGTGATAAGTGAGTGGGTGATAAGTGAGTGGGTGATAAGTGAGTGGATGATAAGTGAGTGGATGATAAGTGAGTGGATGATAAGTGAGTGGATGATAAGTGAGTGGATGATAAGTGAGTGGATGATAAGTGAGTGGGTGCGATGGTTTCGAGTTAAACCGAGAAGATGACGTCATTTAGGTAGTCCTCTGATGTAGCACTTTGAGGTAGCACTATGAGGTAGCCTTATGAGATAGTTCTATGAGGTAGTCCTTTGATGTAGCACTATGAGGCAGTTCTATGAGGTAGCCTTATGAGATAGTTCTATGAGGTAGTCCTTTGATGTAGCACTATGAGGCAGTTCTATGAGGTAGCCTTATGAGATAGTTCTATGAGGTAGGTCTATGAGGTAGCACCATGAGGAAGTTCTATGATGTAGCACTATGAGGTAGTTCTATGAGGTGGCTCTATGAGGTAGGTCTATGAGGTAGCCCTATGAGGTAGCACTATGAGGTAGCCCTATGAGTTAGTTCTATGAGGTAGTCCTTTGATGTAGCACTATGAGGTAGTTCTATGAGGTAGCCTTATGAGTTAGTTCTATGAGGTAGTCCTCTGATGTAGCACTATGAGGTAGTTCTATGAGGTAGCCTTATGAGATAGTTCTATGAGGTAGTCCTATGATGTAGCACTATGAGGTAGTTCTATGAGGTAGCACTATGAGGTAGGTCTATGAGGTAGCACTATGAGGTAGTTCTATGAGGTAGCCCTATGAGTTAGTTCTATGAGGTAGTCCTCTGATGTAGCACTATGAGGTAGTTCTATGAGGTAGCCTTATGAGATAGTTCTATGAGGTAGTCCTATGATGTAGCACTATGAGGTAGTTCTATGAGGTAGCCTTATGAGTTAGTTCTATGAGGTAGTCCTTTGATGTAGCACTATGAGGTAGTTCTATGAGGTAGCCTTATGAGATAGTTCTATGAGGTAGCCCTATGATGTAGTCCTATTAATATATTTAAACACTGACATTTTGAGGATTAAAAATAAGACTATAATATTTAATGAGAAACGACTAATTACTTTGTTCTTCTCTGTTGATCTTCTTGAACATAAAGTACCGGTAGTAACTTTGTTGAGGTCAACTAACTTGACCACGTTGACCGACTGAAGCGTAGAGGTTAAAAAGCACAGGATTCTCAATCTCACTTGAAACAATTGAAAATTCATTTTAATAATAGTAAACTCTCAGTCCCGTATATAGTTTGAATATTTCCAATTTTCCATAGCAGAAGTTGATAGAGCACTCGACATTTTATTTGCAATAGAAATTAATCGCATGAATGACTTCATCTTCTTCTTCTATGTATTAAGGGCCCATGATCAATTTATTGATCAATTTGGCTCCTATGCATGTAGGGGGATTTGCAATGTTTCGGTGCCTGGTCTTGATGATATTTCACTGGTTGCAAGGGCAACTTTGTGAGGGTATCATGCACTGGAGGTTGGAAGGCCTGAGACAATAGACGCAAATGTGCCTAGTGTTGTCGCCTCAATTGTTCCTTTTGAAAGCTTGTTCCAGTCCCTGATTGTCTTGGGCAGAAATGAGCAGCTCCTATACTGGCTTCTCGCTGGTATGAGCCGGAATTGCCTGTCATGGCCTCGTCACTGTCTATGGGGAGTGGGACGAGTTTCTGTTTAATACTGGAACAGTGGACCAGCCCATTATTTATCTTGTACATCATGGAGTGCCTGGATTTTCGTCGTCGTTTCTCCGATGGTGACCAGCCTAGTGTTTCCAGCATGCTGCCGTATTTGTCCTGTTACATGTAGGCCTACTTATTACCTAATGGCGGCTATTGGTGCATAAACCTGTGGTCAGACTAATGGCGGCTAGTTGTGCATACATCTGTGGTCAGACTAATGGCGGCTATTGGTGCATAAACCTGTGATCAAACTAATGGCGGCTAGTTGTGCATACATCTGTGGTCAGACTAATGCGGCTAGTTGTGCATACATCTGTGATCAAACTAATGGCGGCTAGTTGTGCATACATCTGTGATCAGACTAATGGCGGCTAGTTGTGCATACATCTGTGGTCAGACTAAGATGGTTTTCATCGTGGGTTTGGGTGGTTGATACTTACATTTACATCGAACAAAGAAGACAATTGTAACTGAATCAATCATAGGTTAGTTAAGGACAGTTAAGGTTGGGGTGATATGTAAAATGCAAAGGCCCACTGAAAATTTAAATATATATAATATTAATAGGCCTATATATATATATATATATATATATATATAGGCCTATTCCTAAAGTGACATTTTAATAAAAACGCAAATCAAGTGCTTTGTCTCTTCTATGTACTTAAACAAGAAATTTTAATATAAACGCAAATCCAGTGCTTTGTCTCTTCTACTATGTAGCAGCAAGGAGTTTCGATTTGTGGGAGCGTTGACAGTGTGACGATGGCACACGCCAAGATCTGTCGTCTGACTCACCCGACTGTGCTGCTCAACACATGCACGCCACAGTCTGGCTGTCTTGTCCTCATTATAACCATTACTTGTACGGTACTTTATTTGATAGCATAACAATGGTAGGTATTTATAGAAAATGTTTAGTCACTTAAGTGATCTAATAATAAAATAATAGGCCTATGTGACGTCATGATAATTATATATCTTGCATTGCTACTCATTGTTATTGACTTATACTTATTGTTATTAATTATTGTTTGTGCCTTATACTTATAGTCCTACTTCACTTATGTTAGAAGTACAGACATGAAGTATGATGATGATGATGATGACGTAGCTAATAGCTAATTTCAAACTAATATCTAAACTAAATAAGACAATACAATTATTGTTATGCTGTGTTATAGTTAATTTTTAAAAAAATCAATAAATGAATAAATCTATCTGAGGTGGGCTCTGAAAATAGTTATTGTTTAATGAAGTGAAGGACTGAGCTGATATTAATAATTAATATATCTAACAATGCTATCCACATGTCTAATAAATTCTTGAATTAAGTACAATTCTATGTTACTGACTACTCTTAGTCAATTTTAATATTCTTAATAGCCCATATTTATGTTTGCCTACATTATTAAAATCAAGAGAAAAGGGACTTAATAAAACTAAGTTTAATTTATAAACCATCAAAATCTAGACTGGGTCTAGAGTATAAATTGTACTAAGATAGTATATGCAATATTTATTACTTTGCTACTCAAAAGAGTGATCATATCTTGCAACAACTCATCCAACTGTTAAATTTTTGTTGAACATAATAATTTTAATATGAAAATAAATTTAAGTTATGTTCTCATAATTCAAAACTCTTACATCTAAAATGTTTACACCTACAAGAGCCAATGTTTATACCTAAAATGTTTACACCTAAAATGTTTACAGGTATAAAAATAAATTCATAGTATTCTCTTATTTCACAATTTTTATTTGAAACACACTATATAATCTTGCAATATTATTCCATAGAACTATTGATCTGAACAAATCTAACATTAATTAATGCTTGTTCCATTGAACTATTGATTTGAACAAATCTAACATTAATGCTTCTCCAAAGAACTATTCATTTGAACAAATCTAACATTAATAATTGTTCCATAGAACTATTGATTTGAACAAATCTAACCTTAATGCTTGTTCCTTAGAACTATTGACTATTGATTTGAATAAATATAACCTTAATGCTTGTTCCTTAGAACTATTGATTTGAACAAATCTAACCTTAATGCTTGTTCCATAGAACTATTGATCTGAACAAATGTAACCTTAATGCTTGTTCCATAGAACTATTGATTTGAACAAATCTAACCTTAATGCTTGTTCCATAGAACTATTGATTTGAACAAATCTAACCTTAATGCTTGTTTTCTTTTGAACAACTTTGTATCACATCATCTACATTAAAACTATAAAAGTATGTGGGCTAATATTAGTAATATTAGTAAAATTAGTAATATTAGTGACATACATTGTCTAAATAGCACTTAGGGGTGACCTCCCAAAAGTTTGGCCCTTTAACACACATGGGCCCACTATGCATTCTTTATATTATGTTATATACAAAATGGGAAGGTGGCGCCCCACCCCAAGGTTTGCCACTGCCTAAAATAAAACCCATCTAAAAAGGAGAAAATCAAAATTGCATTTATTTTTAGCCCCTTTTTTGCAATGCAATTGAAATATAATTAACACAAATTTATTTTCATCTATTGCATAGATTTTTAAAGAATAAAATATGATAAACAAAAATTTGTCATAGCCTAGGGAAATAAACCCAAGTCATAGCGTTGGGCAGCAGAATATTCCATCTTTTAAGAAACCAAAAATATTTAAGAGAATGGCAGATGTTTAGGTTAAAATAGTATCTGCTGATAAGATTTGTTGCAACACATTAAGTATGATTAAAGTGAACTATTTAAAGATGCTTGAAGTTTATAGGTACTGAAATAATAATTATCCTTTACATTGGTGGATCCACTGTTCTTGGTAAAACATGGTAGCTAAAGATTTATTAATTATGCCAGCTGTCTAAAAGTTTGGTGCTCTCTATGAATTTAAACTTCAATGTTCCATCAATTTTGAGGTCCAGGATCAACACAAAATAGCATCTCTTTTTTCCTTGTCTAATCAATTCATTTATTTATAGCGGTATATCAACATTCCTTGCCTAGTCCATTCATTTATTATTAGTGGTATGTCAACATTCCTGGCCTAATCCATTCATTTATTAATAGCCGTATGTCAACATCTATTACATGACATGTATCTTGAATTATTTTTTTTAATAAAACTAAAATTTTATGTTGGATAAAATAAATGTATTCTGCTTAAAATTTTAATTCAGAATATTCCTTTTCCAGCATTCTTCTCTTTAAAATGATGTTGATGTACTTTCTGCTGATAAAATTGAACCTCGTAGGCTATAATATCATTTGGTGATTAAATCATTTTAGGCTTTCATGTAGGTATTAAATCTATTGTAACTGATATAAACCATTACAACAGAAATTCTTCAGTCTATAAATTTGTACTGTTTGTTTTTAACAAAACAATTAATTTATCAAACATAGTTTTTAATAATGTTATAAAAAATATAGTTTTTTAATAATGTTATCAAATAATATAGTTTTTTAATCATGTTATCAAATACATTGTTTTTAAAATCTGATCATATTAATGGTTTCAAATAATGTTATATATATTGTTGGAAATGCAAAAAAGAAAACATTTCTCAATCAGGTTTTCATGAAATAAATTGAGGATAAAATAGATATTTTTTTCTTTTAACTTGAAATTTATACAGGTAGGCCTATAAACTTATATATTAATCTCTTTTATCTCTCATAGGCTCCCACAATAACTAATCACTTGGAAAATAAAAGACCATAGTATCGGTACTTCTGGACAACAGAGAAAAAAAAAATTCAGTGCTTCTGGTCAATGAAGGACTATAATGCCAGTACATTTAGTCAATGGAGGACGAAAATGTCACAGCCCATTGTATTTTACATTTACCTGAGACTTAAAATTATTAGCATGACTGTTTTCTGTTCTCTTGGCATGACCACAAGTGTCATGAATGCCACAGATGCCTACTCAGGTTTCATGAATGCCACAGATGTCTACTCAGGTTTGTTGAGTTAGAATGTTACACTTAAAAGTATAATACAATAATAATTTAAGTAATTAATATGATGTCTATATGAAAGGTGACGCACCCGCTACTTATTCTTTTTAAATAATCTAGGCCTTTTCTTAAAGTTTTTTCAGCAAAGTTGAACTTTTAAAATCTAAACCTCCACAAATTATTTAAGTTTAATTTTTAAAACTAAATAGCTCTGGAAAACTATATGAGCTATTGAAAGTGAATTATTTTACATGTCTCAAATTAGTGCAGCCTTAATGTTTAAACAACCCCATATGCAAATTTTCAATATACTTCAAAAGTATTTCCCCCATAGGTTTCAATGTTTTTTAAGACATACATACTAAATCATTCAGTAGGTGCATTACGGTTGATTACCTAGTATGGTAATTAAAAAAAAAACGGAAATAAAAATGTTTCAAACCCTTTATGTATCTGTAGTTAAAAGGAATAAAGTATTGAAAAAATACGGCTGTGCTGATTGAAACATTTTTTGTTTGTTTTATTTACCTGTAAGCCAGGGGACACAAATCAACCAGCTGGACAAATAATAGTTCATTGATGGGGCGCAGTTGTAGTTCTTGCAGTCAGTGCATTGTGAGGGTGGGGGGAGTGAAGAGGAAGCCACCCCTAGTTCATTGATGGGGCACAGTTGTAGTTCTTGCAGTCAGTGCATTGTGAGGGTGGGGGGAGTGAAGAGGAAACCACCCCCTAGTTCATTGATGAGGCACAGTTGTAGTTCTTGCAGTCAGTGCATTGTGAGGGTGGGGGGTGTGAAGAGGAAGCCACCCCTAGTTCATTGATGGGGCACACTTTTAGTTCTTGCAGTCAGTGCATTGTGAGGGTGGGGGGAGTGAAGAGGAAGCCACCCCTGGACCTACAAAGGAGGGGGGGGTGCGCAATTTGTATGTATGTATATATATATATATATAAATATAATATATGTGTGTGTGTATGTATGTGTTTAAATTGTATGTCATTTATTTTTTAAACAAAGGGGCGCCATTTCAGGCTTTGCCCTGTGTGCAGATTTACCTTCCCATGGCCCTGCTTGCAGTGGGGGTCCAAAGTCCTTGGTACACCTCTGAATTTAAATGCTCATTTTAATCTTCTTGCCAATATGAAATCATCATATAAAATCATCATATAAAATCATCATATGAAATGTAAGAAGTAGAAAGTAGAATACTTGACTTTTTGAAATCTAATCAATGAACAAATTAAAAAAAACACATTTATTTATCATTTCCCTCTTGCTTTTCTCAATTGTGTTAGATATTACCATGAAGTAGTTTCTGAGTGGTTACACATCACCACTGACAGGTAACATTTCACTATTACCATTGACTTTAGCATCAGTAGCATCTCACTGAGAAATACCTAATATAATAATGATATTTATTTATTCTCAGGGACACCAAAAACATGTGATGACATCATTTGTGACAACAATAACATCTGTCAACTGTCACTTGTAAATGGCACCCAGAGGAATGATGCCCAGTGTGTGTGTTTGGGACAGTGGGCAGGGCTAAGATGCGAGGCTAAACTATACCTTTCGCTAAGAACAATCTCTTCTGATTCCGTCAGCTTTGAAGTCAAAGGCATGAAAGCCAGGCCTCCAGTTGAGCATTTTTCCTTTCAAGAACTTCACATCACCGATATGACACTGGTCATTTGGAATCTCAATAGGTCTGACCATTGCCTCATCTTACAACAAACAGAGATTCAAAGCCCTTTCCACGTACATGGACTTCAACGAGGTCAAGGTTATGTGGTATGCACAGCTAATGGTGTTTTTGAGTCCTGTTCTGTTTTTGATGAGACCAATTTGACCTTTCAATCCAACTGTTTGCACTTTGAGACAATAGCCTCTGAACCTAATCCGCTGAATTTTGGAGCTGCACTATTTAGTTGCGTATTGAGTTTCTTTATATTCATCGCTATCTGCTACATGTATTCTAAACGTCACACATTACTGGTGCAATTCATTTTAAACATATTCTGCTTTAGAAACTGTTACTGCCTGAGGAGATATGGTAAAAGAAGGCGTCAACCTATGCGTAGGCAAAGAGAAATCAGCAGCGAGATATTAATGCCACCGGAATTTGCCATTGACTTTTCATCTTCATCAGGCTTATTTGCAAGCAGCTATAGACCTGGTGTGTCCAGTAGAGCCATGTCCAGTAAAGCTTCATCATCTGGATCTAGAAGAAGTGCCTTCTCCATGGATGCTTCATTCACATCAGCAACAGACCCCATTGGATTTCTTTATGAGAATCAGAGCCTGATAAAGCCCATATACTCCTCACAGAGTTCCGACATTCTAAAGCTGACATACCTGGAGGAAGATCTGTTGCCTTTAAGTTGTGATCATTCTGCATCAAGTTCCACAATGACCATTCCAGTCACTTTTTCTGATGTAGAATTTTATAGTAAATTACATTCTTTTCAACATGTGGGCTCAACAGAATTTTCTTCATTAGGACAACCTCTGAATGGACCCCAGTCATTTCAAAATGTAAACCATTATAAAGGAGCGCATCATCACAGTGAGTATAGTCAGAATCCTCATAATCACAGAGAGTATAGTCAGAATCCTCATAATCACAGAAAGTATAGTCAGAACCATCATAATCACTGTGAGTATAGTCAGAATCCTCATAATCACAGAGAGTATAGTCAGAATCCTCATAATCACAGAGAGTATAGTCAGAATCCTCATAATCACAGAGAGTATAGTCAGAATCCTCATAATCACAGAGAGTATAGTCAGAATCCTCATAATCACTGTGAGAATAGTCAGAATCCTCATAATCACTGTGAGAATAGTCAGTATCCTGTCAAGATAAAGATTTATAAACATCCGGAAATGAACTCAGAAGTTGCAACATGTTCAGGTGGAAAAAGTTTTCAGAAGGAGCATTTAAAGAATCGACATCATGTCAAGCAATTGACAATCAACAGATCAACGGTAAATTATCAAAGACCTGATCCATTAGATCATATGGAGACTAAAGATCCATTAGATCATAGAGAGACTAAAGACTTAAGGTGTTTCAATGGTCACAACAACCCCCTGAACACTAACTGTTATTATAATAGTTGCCTTAATCAAAATTCTGAAGATAAGTTTCTAAAAAACCCCGTTCACATAGGAGTGAATGGGTATCACTTCAGTTCATTTCATCATTCTTCAACAGACAGAAATTCAAGAAAAGCAAATAGCTCTGGTGGGTGTGATAGAATTATAACGGACAATCATTACAATCATGACAATGATGATCGTTTCTCTGGTAATAGCACATTACCAAGGTCTAGAAAACCTAAATTCAAAAAATGTTTTCCAAATACAGATGATTGTAATCTTGACCAGTCCTACACACTCCCTAGAGACTGGAAGACACCAGTATCAGGCAAAGGGCCTATGAGACCAACATATCTGGACATTATTCCATCCACTCAAATGTTTCCTGTGGTCAAAGCAATGACCCAAAGTTCTACATTAGTCACAGTTGCTCAGCCCAAAACTTATAACTGGCATGTCAAAAACCTTATCAGTCAATTTGAAAATTTACATTTTTTTAAACAAAATAAATCAAACCGATGTACAGGTGAAGAGGAAGAGTTCCTTGAGTTGCAATCACCTCTTGCTGAAGATCGCAGCAGGATGTCCAAGAAACGACATGGATCAAATTTAAGCTGGGCATCCGCTCGAAGCCCAAACTCACTTACCAGCCTTAAAAGAAACTCATGCAAGAATAGTCCAGTCTTTGAAGGACATCCCTCCGAACATTTCATTCCGCCCTTTTCATTACAAGATGAATGCGAGACTGACATCGTAGGGAGCTTAAATGTCAGTGACACAGAAGACATGTCATTCATGTCAATGGTGGCTCAGGCTAACGGCAGTGTGCTATCATGTTTTGATGATGACAGCAGTAACCTTGTGACCCCATTTCACTCAGGGGGTCTCTCAGACTCTGATGATGACACATACAAAGATGTCACCTCGCTAACTGGTTCAGTAGACACTTTGCGAGATTACCTTACAGAACCAATGACCATTGTCAACACTTTTGAAAGTACATCAAGATGGAAGACTTCACAATCATCTGATGATTTTAATAAACACTCATCGTAGACGGCCAGACTTTTAAAGAAAGATAACAATGGCTGTTCTAACTAAATAAATATTAGGAAGGGCTGTTCTAACAAAATAATGAAAATAATACATGATACAATAGTATTGAAATGAATCTGAAGTAGTGGCTTACTTTGAATTATTTGCAGCCCAGGGCAAACTCCAAAAGGTGCACCCCAAAAGTGCCACCAGGGGTGGTGGCGCCCTCCCTAAGTGCCACCTGGGGTGGTGGCGCCCTTCCTCCCTCCCTAGGTATCCACTGATTTTAAATACCTGGTACCCATGAAAATTGGGATTTCAAAAATGTGGGCACACAAAATTTAGGAAATGTCTTTTTTGTTTAGCCCATTAAATAAGTCTATGTAACAATGGGCTTAAATAAGTCTATGTAACAATGGGCTTAAATAAGTCTATGTAACAATGGGCTTAAATAAGTCTATGTAACAATGGGCTTAAATAAGTCTATGTAACCATGGGCTTAAATAAGTCTATGTAACAATGGGCTTAAATAAGTTTATGTAACAATGGGCTTAAATAAGTCTATGTAACAATGGGCTTAAATAAGTCTATGTAACAATGGGCTTAAATAAGTCTATGTAACAATGGGCTTAAATAAGTTTATGTAACAATGGGCTTAAATAAGTCTATGTAACAATGGGCTTAAATAAGTCTATGTAACAATGGGCTTAAATAAGTCTATGTAAC
>CAXITT010000778.1:8740-43531 GCA_964033795.1 Lymnaea stagnalis
ACATGGCACATATGCCTTTTAAGGTTTTCTTTCAATGTCAACATGGCACATATGCCTTTTAAGGTTTTCTTTCAATGTCAACATGGCACATATGCCTTTTAAGGTTTTCTTTCAATGTCAACATGGCACATATGCCTTTTAAGGTTTTCTTTCAATGATCGACGTGGCACTATTCACTAGATTTATATTTCTATAGGGACCCAGAGGTTAGAGGTCAGAGGTCGGGATTTAAAAAATATTTAAAATATCATTATTGGGTTGTAAGACAAAATTTGGTATCAAATGAAAGATAATTGAATGGACTATATGTTTGTAAACTTACTTCTTCAGTTCAAATAAAATAAGCTACCACAAATGACATCCGAATAGCATTGAGTGTAAAGGGACCCACCACAAATGACATCCGAATAGCATTGAGTCTAAAGGGACCCGGGTCCGAATAGCCACAGTCACAGTCTTAAATTATCACAAAATTAAAGCGCTTCTTTTAATTCTTATGTCCCCTACTTGTTACCAATGAATATTTAATCAAAATAAAAGATCTTTTGAATTTGGGGTAATCAAAAATAGTCACAGGAGTCAAGAGGACATCTTTAACTTTTCCTACAGGAGTTATATTGTGGTTTAAAGATTTCTAAACATGGAATGTTTTGATGGACTTCCAAAATTGTTTGCCCGGACTGAACCAAGGCACAATAATGTGACGTAGTTATTTTCTCTGATTGGAGGAGAGAGAGAGGCGGGACAGGCGGTTATGGGACATTATCATTGTAAATCTTTGGTCCGGGGGGTCAGCGTTGTAGAAATCTATGACCAAGAGACCAGTCTTATGGCAACATGAATCAGATGGTCCTAGCGCTGTACAAGACAAGTAACGTCCTGGTCAATAGGCGAGTCATTTCAGCGTACGTATGTGACGTCATCAGCTTCATTTGTGCCCCACTTACTGTGGCGGAATAAATAAATAAAACAATTGTTTTCATCTTTTTAAAAAAAAAAAAAAAAATTACAGTAGGCTGTGAGTGCGTATCATGTATCATTGTACGTATCATTGTACGTATCATGTATCATTGTACGTATCATTGTACGTATCATGTATCATTGTACGTATCATTGTACGTATCATGTATCATTGTACGTATCATGTATCATTGTACGTATACATTGGTACGTATCATGTATCATTGTATGTATCATTTATCTTTGTACTAATACTATGACAATTTAGTATGCTTTTGTTGTCACTCCCTATTTAAATTTTCAATAGAGCAGACAACAGGCAATGCTACCACCTAAATATATGTACACATATTATATTATAGGCCTAAAAACTGAAATATAAACATACTAATTACTACTACACTTCTTTGTTAGTCATTTTTTTGCTCTGTAAATAAATAGTAAGTTTAAGTAAGATGTGTCCACTGACATATATACCCTGTGTGAAGTCACTGAAGAATGTATTTACCCCACACGTATTAGCCTAGCGACACGTAATAGCCTAGCGTGTATTAGATTAAGTGTAAGGAATAAACAAAACATGAGAATAACTAGTAATGAGTTTGACATCTGTAGAGGTTATCAGTGTCAGACAGCGCTTAACACACAATCATTGTTTTCACTTGGTCTCTAGTTGTAACTGACAAGGGAGAGACAGGGCTTAACACACAATCATTGTTTTCACTTGGTCACTAGTTGTAACTGCCGCTAGACTTTCTATTTCTATGTTATTTTTATTATTTTTTATTTTTTTTTGTTGGTGTTGTTGTGGGGGAATTAGTAGAGTTACGTAGCTTTTGTATCCATTGACACCATTGTTAAAAGGACTGGTTGTAGGAAGGACAGGCCATGTTACATCTATATTTATCTTGCTAGCTGTGTTTAACTTTTACAAAAATAAGGAACGCTATTTTTTAAACATTCATTAAATTTTTTTTTACTACTTCAAATTTGTAATCCAATTGATTGATAAAGCCCAGCAGTTCCTAAAAGCCTAGTGGTTCCCTAAAAGTAAAGCCCAGTGATTCCCTAAAAGCCCAGTGGTTCCCTAAAAGCCCAGTGGTTACCTATTACTATTTATTCTTATTTAAAACAATGGTAAAATAAAATCTACAATGTCTATGTTCTAAAGTATTAAAGGAACCCCAATCCTCTCATTTGCCCTTTAATTAGAGCTGACTAAAGCGCTTGGATTTCCATAGTATTATATGACATATAAGTGACCTCAAATTTGGTTTCAGGTGTTGTACATATCTATATTAAGGGTGGGCACTACAAGTCAGAAGTAGGGGGCAGGGGGTAGGAGGGGGGGGTCTCAGTAGCTTCCAATCTGAATTATTGAGATATTACTATTCGCGAAATTGTAATAGTTTTTTTTTAAACAATATCATTGAATATTCAACAATGTTTTAAAAATTAAACTCTGATGGGCAATACCATGATTGGCATGAGCAACACACAGAACTTAACAAGTTCAAGGTTGGGAGGAAGGGAGTTGGCTTCCGCCACTCTGGAGTGGGCTGGGTAGAGACGCCCCTGAAACAATTACTTTCTTCTGACATGGGCAGGGCTACCATTAAAAAATACATGAATATCGAACCAAACATCCTTGCTGATTTGTTTATTTTAACTTTATAACATAAATTTCATTAAGTAGATTAATGCAAAATTATCATGCTATATAGAAACAAGAACTTGAATAGGTTGTCAACAGCTGTTTTATATGTTTATTAGGAGTATTTTCCCAGGGGTGAAGGAATTGATATTGTGGTCTGTCACTATTAACAATTTTATTACCCACAACAGCCACAAAAATAAAATGATGCTTATCATTTGTTTTGTTAAATGGGAAATTGAAAAATACAACAAAATACTGTTGGCAATATTTCTTTATCTTTGACTCCATTGTGTGGCAATATTTCTTTATCTTTGACTCCATTGTGTGGCAATATTTCTTTATCTTTGACTCCATTGTGTGGCAATATTTCTTTATCTTTGACTCCATTGTGTGGCAATATTTCTTTATCTTTGACTTCATTGTGTGGCAATATTTCTTTATCTTTGACTCCATTGTGTGGCAATATTTCTTTATCTTTGACTCCATTGTGTGGCAATATTTCTTTATCTTTGACTCCATTGTGTGGCAATATTTCTTTATCTTTGACTTCATTGTGTGGCAATATTTCTTTATCTTTGACTCCATTGTGTGGCAATATTTCTTTATCTTTGACTCCATTGTGTGGCAATATTTCTTTATCTTTGACTCCATTGTGTGGCAATATTTCTTTATCTTTGACTTCATTGTGTGGCAATATTTCTTTATCTTTGACTCCATTGTGTGGCAATATTTCTTTATCTTTGACTCCATTGTGTGGCAATATTTCTTTATCTTTGACTCCATTGTGTGGCAATATTTCTTTATCTTTGACTCCATTGTGTGGCAATATTTCTTTATCTTTGACTCCATTGTGTGGCAATATTTCTTTATCTTTGACTCCATTGTGTGGCAATATTTCTTTATCTTTGACTCCATTGTGTCTCCTCAGCTCTGAAAACTACAAAGGACCTAATATAAGGGCAGAAGGCGATGGTGGGGAGGATGTTCTTCCAGCCTCCGAAAAGTACAAGAAAGTAGTTCAAGGGGGAGACATCCCCATCCGTGGTCTCCAGAAACCTGCCCCAGAGAAGACTAAGAGTAAGTATTCCAACCAGTTTATTTTTGTTTATATTCCTGTAGTATTGGTGTCACAAATATTGTTTTCCTCCTTTTACAAGCAAACCCACCTTCATTCATTACTGGTATCATGGGTTATGCCGGTGTTTAAGAGACCAGCTGTAAGAAGGAAGGAAGCTCTTGATCATATATTCTCAACAGGTTTAAATAAAATACCAAGGGGAAGGTTTGCCTCCAAAATGATAAAGACTTGATTTATATTAACTTTATTTTTCAAAACTTGAATTAAAATTTTTAAAATAAAATTTCATGGAATTTATTTATTACCAAAATCCTGGGAAGGGTGCATGTTTAAAAAAAATTATATTTGATGAACTGTCAAGGGTGCTCTTCCTCATACAGCTGGCCACCATGATGTGGTTATCATACACAATTTCTCTCTTCACCTAACGTGCTGATGGTTCCATTTCTCATTATTTTTGTTGTAGTTTTATTTACCAACTCATAAGATTTCCAGTTAATCACCTGTTTCCTGTATCATCTATCATTTTGGAATTAAATAAGAATTTTATTTTGTTTAAATTATTCCCTGTAATTTTTAAGTAAAAACCAATATTAAGTTTAAACCTAAAAATGTGTGACTAATGGTCTCAATGGAAATCTTATGATTGTGCATGACTTTGTCTATGTCACTCCCTCTACACTCTGTCACACCCTAGTAGTCTTATATGTAGATGACCTGTAAACCTCAATGTCTGTTCATCTGCCTATCATATAAAACTCTGGTTGTTGCCTCCCAAAATGCAAAGGGTCAGGTAAATGCAGTGATGTTTGCCACTCAGCTTTTTGCACAATATTTTAAGTGAGATTATTCTGATGGTAAAGCATTATAATTATGTTATTCAAATTATTAGCCAACTCTTTGTTATGCATAAGCTTATACATATTCAACAAGGTGAATTTTATCATTGCATATAATGTTAAGGCAGAGGATTGTTTCATTTCATGTTATTTTTGTATTTGAAATTTGTCACCTCTTTTAAAATTTATAACAAATTTTATATTGCATAAAATCACTTTTTAACACGTTCAATAGGCTTTTCATTTTTTAAAAATATATATATTATAATTAACTTATTATTTTTCAGCATTAACATTATAACATGGGCTTATTCCTTATTACATATAGTACTATAAATTGTGTACATGTGTTGATGTGAATAAAGTTGGTCTCCAGTCCATACAATCATCTGACAATGTTCAATTTAATTAAGCAATTTTGTTGCATGATATAAAATGTTGATTCTCAAACTTTGGTACATGTTACACGATGTTGTTACAGATGTACACACAAAGTTGAAATGGCAAAAAAATGATAGACCACCTATACAGATAGTGATAGACCACCTATACAGATAGTGATAGACCACCTATACAGATAGTGAGAGACCACCTATACAGATAGTGAGAGACCACCTATACAGATAGTGATAGACCACCTATACAGATAGTGATAGACCACCTATACAGATAGTGAGAGACCACCTATACAGATAGTGATAGACCACCTATACAGATAGTGAGAGACCACCTATACAGATAGTGATAGACCACCTATACAGATAGTGATAGACCACCTATACAGATAGTGATAGCCATTACAAAGTATCCACATAGTGGTAGATGAATTAAGTGATATAATATTCAAAGGTTTTAAACACCTGATGTAAAGGGAACAATATTATTGGCCACGTTAAGTTGGATAATCACTAATGGAAAGTAACAGAGAGAGAGAGAGGAGGGTGGGGGGAGAGAAAACAAAGTAGTTGAGAAAAATTAAACATTTTGCATTATAAATATGTGTTAATGAAGTTATGAGTTTATTCAATATTGCACAAATGAAATAAAACTATATTGTTGTCAATACATCCAGAATGATTGAGAATCCCAAGATTAAAATAAGAAATTACTATTCAGCCTATATCAGGTCTAAAATAAAGCCTACCCCCATTGATACCTCTTGCAATGCCACTAAAATCTATCCCAAGTATCATTGAGTTTTTTAAAGTTTATTGAGCAAGTTATGTTTTGTTTGGGTTTGTTTTTTATGTGTGTATTTTTATTCAATGTTCCATTCATTGTAATGATGTTTTTCACACTCTTTCATTTCCTGAGATCTGTTAATGTATTGCTTTAATGACTAAACTCAATGTATCTGGGTGTTGTTCTAACATCCATTGTTAGTGTTGTTCTTTGCTTTTGTTAATCAATTATTTACTTGAAGTTTTGAATATAAAACACATCTATTTAAAAAAAAAAAAAAAAAAAAAAAAAAAAAAGATTATTTTTTTTTGGGGGATAGCATGTCCTGAAAATGATAAATGTAATTCCCATTAAGACAAAAGCTCTGCTTGAAGAGCATTTAGGGACCAACAATTTATGTTGTTCAGCTCTGCTGCCTGTGCCTGCTTCACCTCTTCCGTTTGCCATGGGATGTATGGACATTTTTTTATAAATGTAAGTAGTTTTTTTTTTCCCTCTTTTTATTTTTTTGTTTATGTGCACCAGTAATTTGTTTATTACTGTATGGCCCTGTTCTTTGTTCTCTTATTCATATGGCATAATGTATTCATTATTTTACAGCCATTTTGTTTTGTGTTTATAAAGAAGATAGAGATAGATTAAATGGTTATTAATCTTTAGAATGATTTTTTTATTGAAAATTTGCTGATAAAATCTGATAATTATTTTTTTTTAAATATTTTGTTTAAAAATGTATATGGATAATAGCGAGTAATGAGATTTTTTCAGAATTAATTTACCTTAAATTTCATTGAGCAAAAAAAAAAAGACGATGTTGACAAGGTGTTTTAAAATAGAGTTGATAGAGTTGTCTAACTTTTGAACAGATTCTTTATTGAAAGAGTAGAATTGTAAGATTATCAATTCTTTTGTTTTTCTTTGTTTCAGTTTGCATGCCTGTAGTGCATGAACATTTTTGACTTAATCTAGTACCAGTACTTCCTTGATTATTCATCAAGTAAATGGGATTTCTCAGATATGTTGAAGATGTTCAGGATATAAAAAAAAGTTTGTGCTAAACTTCATAGCTGCAGCGCCCAACTTAATAAACCACAGTGCATGCCAGAAGGTGTTTGACAATGTCTGCATGAGATTTATCTACAGTGCTTTGTTGCATCTATGGAGCACTTAATTCTTCAAGTGATGACATTTACCATTATCTTATGATTGCAGTGATTTTATAACACACTTGATTGAATTCAAAATATAGTTTGAAATCTTGACGTGAAAATTCCAGGATAATATATTTGATTGATGAACATTTAAACCATCGATGATGATCAACGTCCTCAACATTTACACTCACTTTTGATCAGAGGACATCAGAAAAATTGCTGTGATAGATGTAGCTTTGTAACTGAGCTTTAGACACTGAGATCATGAGTCATTGATGAAGTTGCTCTACACAAGCCTTACCCATGTCAGCTCCTCTCATCACCCACAGAAATGAAATCATAAAACTTTGAACAGCACTTGAACATGAGGTGGACACAGCTCCCTCTACCTACTCCACTTACAAACATTGATCTGCTCCCTTGGTTATAAAATTGATAGGACCAGTAGGGTTTAAGCAGATCCTGGCATTGTTTGAGGACATATTGATTAGGAGGCAAACAGCTGTGTTTGCATTTTGACCTATCACCAACAAGGGGGGCTTTCCCCAGTGAGGATTACTTGCTTCTTATCTCTGGATGTAAGCTTAATAGGTAGATTGTGAGCCTCTTTCAGGAAGATGGATATGTTACTCTCATGAGTTAACAAAATGAGTGACACAGACTGCCTCTCTTACAGCTGCCTTACCACATAAGGATGGATGGTGGTTCATGGCAAGTGCAAAGTTCAAAGTTAACAACCAAGCTGCTACTAAATATTCTAAACAAACTGAATTGACTTTTGACTGAATGAAAACTTTTAAAAGTTTTTTGTTTTTTTTCGAACATTTTTTTCTAGCAAATAACTAGTATAGAATGAGTGGACGCCTAAATCAATGTTACATTTCATTTCCATCTGTGTAGGATCAAAAGATGTTTGTATTCAGCGGATTATTTATGCTAGAAATATTTGGTTGTGGATTAAGTGTTCAAATTTGAATGGGTGAAACTTGTGTGATGCAGATGGTGATTGGGTGAGGGCAGATATATTATGGCTGAGTCGACCTGGCAAACAGCAACCTATGACTCATTCCTGGCAGACAAGGACAATATTTCTCAAAGTGTATCTGAAGATGAGGATGTTTCAGACTATGATTCAGACCAAGGGTCAGTTGATCAGGAATACATTGAGATTGGTTACAATGGTGACCCTGACCCTAACACTTATGCCACACATAATGATAATTATGCAAGAAGCTTACACCCTTATTCAATAGGACGCAACAGTAAGCTCTATGAAGAATTCTCTGAAGAAATAACTAGTTTTTCTGCAGTAGAGCCACATACCCATGAAACGGTGACAGTCGAAGAACCTAAAAATCCCTACGAAGAATTAACTAAGGTAACTATAAAAAGTTCTTCAACTCCAAGTGGTTCTCCTCTTCATTCAGCTGGCACTATCAAAGCCAAGAGTGCTGATGACTTGCCAACGTTAACCAAACTTAAACGATCAGACACTGCACCACAGCTGCGAAATTTAAGCAAGGATTCTGCTTCTTACAAGGGATCCTTGAGTGTGACGAGTGATCGGTCATCTCGACTTGACCCTCACACTTATCAATCATATGCTGCTGGTATTCTGTACTCATCAGGAAAATCTGAAAAATTCCTGAAACTACAGAAGCATTTTGCTGTGCTTGGTAGGATTTCAGAGCTTGATGAGAAAAAGAAACAAAGGAAAGAGGAACCCAAGTTGAATGAGTGTGCAACCAGTTTTGTGAACTCTGAAGAAATCGTTGAGCTATATTCAGAGCTGGCCGAAGCTCAGACTAAGAAAGAGTTTTTCTTTAACACAAGAGACATGAGTGATGTTCAGTGGAGGCGAGAAAAAGACAGAGATCTTCAGAAGGCTGTAGGACTTAAGGAAAGACTTGACAGCTACCACAATGCTGTGAAAGTATCTGAAGACATGGTACCCTCCTATATGAAAGAGCCAGTCTCTGTGAGCAGTAACATGAAAAGAGGAGTCTCATTTGGGGAACTGTATACCATCTATGATGGCAATAAAAACAAGAGTATTAAACATGAGCGGGATCTCAGCTCCTCTGTCGGAAGTCCTGATAAGCACTTCCCTGTTCAACAATCATACATTGAAATTATGGAAAAGGCTTCCAAACCAAAACAACTGGTTCTCTACGGGTCTGACATAAACCCCCGAGAGAATCCCTATGAGAGACATGTCAAAGCCAATGTCGGCACTCTGAGGAGAACATTCAACCAGGAGCCAATCAAATACTCCTCTTCATCACCTGATATATCTAGATCCTCCTCTAAGCCAAGCATCATTAGTAGATTCAGTTATGAAAGCAAAAGTCTGGCACTAAAACCGTTCAATTCCACACCAGATTTATTGGATAGAAGGCAAACATCCAACTGTGAGAAAAGCATGAGTTCCAGTGATAATGAAGATGAGCAGTTTGTTGCTTCATCTTTGGAGACCCTACCATCTTATAATGACACCCACAAACACAGGGACTTGGGCAATGACACCCACAAACACAGGGACTTGGGCAATGACACCCACAAACGCAGGGACTTGGGCAATTCAACGTTTTCATCTCGGTTGTACTCAAAATCTAATCAATATTTAACTCATCAGGAGATCCAAGAAGTTGGGCGAAGTTGTCTTGGAAAAAGTGATTCAAATGCAACAGATGTAACAGCTGTGGAAGTCCCCACGCCTTATGAGATCAATGTAAAAGACCTGAGAGTTAATCAGTTATCAGAGGAAGAAGGCCTCCATGTTAGATCATCATCAGCACCACATGAGGCTGGCAGTCTATCACTGGCCCCTACACAGGGAATACTCACCAGATCCAGCTCATCAAAAGACACATTTTTTGGAGCAGAGTTTACCCTGAGTGAAAATGGAACAGAAAATGAATTGGAAACAAGGGCAAGGCCTTTGGAAGCAAACAATATCACTGGTGGCTCTGGAAAACTTTCCAAAAAGGTGAGTTCTAAAATGGAATGCACTCCAGATTATGGGACAGGTTTCAACAGAATCACATTGACTGACTCTCCGGGACCACTGCTAACAGACAAAGCAAAGTCTCTTCGAGATCTCCTCCCTTCTGTTGATAAGGACCAAGCCACTAACCCTGACTTAAACCAAACCAATGCTGGTGACTCAGGCGCAGGCTCATTGGGAGACAAACGTTACCATAGAACTCAGACTAAGGATATATACACAAAACATCTGGAATCTTCTCAGCCTCGAAAGTATTCTCAGGGTGATGGCTTTGAGAATAGGGTGAATGCAAGCAAAGATGGGGCCTATCCCTACAGCAGGCAAACATTTAATCCAAAGGATGATTCTTCAAGTTTACACCCAGGGCAAAAGGCACACAATACAAGGTCCAGGTTACTGAGTGACCACTCTGACACAGGGTCATCCAGCCCAGCCACTTTAAAGTACACAGCTCCAAACATCAGCCAATATGAAGAACTGCTGACCAGAGCGCGCAGAGAGAGGATGGCCAGGAAAGGTTACCTCCACAGCTATGTTAATGATCCTGCGTCAGTTGGGTTCCAGCCTTACACATCCATAATTCTAACAGATACTGATTTAAGATTTCGAAATGCTTATCCATCAGACCTGGATCAGTCTTTGACAAGTAGAAATAATGAAAGCAGCAACCGTGATGTTGTCAAGCCTAGAGTTGAGAGTTTATTGTATGAATACCCAAGTCTGGCATCACCCAACACTGAAAGTCTGGCATCACCCAACACTCATTGGGATGATCCTTTCTCCCCAAATGAACAAAATAGATCTTCAAATAATCTCTATTCAGCTACTTCCACTGTAATCACGGGAGATGATTCTAAACAAACATCTACAAAAGGAGACTTGACAACAAGCCGGGGCCCACTGTACACATATGGTGGATCAAGAGATGTCGGGCAACTGCAATCAACCTACCTCACGAGCCAGGAAGTAGAAGTCATTGGAAATACACTTAAAACTATCTCCAGTGTAAAGCCAGTGTTAAAAAGCAAGCCAGAAGATGATTTCAAAGAAGAATCTCCAAAAGAAAACATTCCTGAAGTTGTCAGAATTGACATGAAAGAACTTGAGAGGAGGCCATCAACAGATATAATTGCATGGGCGAGTAAAGATACGATAGAACGGGCAAGTAAAGAGGGACCAACTGTTTATAATGCTGATGTATACAAAGCTCGAGCCATCCACTTAAAAAGCACTGATGTCTACATAGCTCCAGACATCCACACAAAAAGTGCTGGTGCAAAATCTGAAAAAATTCCATTTAAAGTCACAGATTTGAGGGGCTTGGCACAAAATAATGAATTTGCCAACAAAAGTCTTCCAAGAATGAAAATTCCAGATGGTGTTGGTGATTTAATTGAACAAGTGAAGCCGGTACCGCAGCCAAGAATAGTTCAGCCACAATCACAGCTTTCAGATTCCTCTTTCTCAGAAAGGCAAAGAGATTCCCCTCCAAAGCCATTGCCAAGAAAATATTCAACAAGCTCACCTAATCACTCAGAAGATGAAACATTTGGGGAAATATCCTCACAGGTAAAGTTATTTCCTAACCAAAACTCAAATATTACAATTTCTACTACCAAAAACCTCCATTCACAAATACCACATACCAGTCATACTACTTTGAGGAACTTCTCTTCAGATATAACGGGTGTTTCTGATAAGAGTTATGGACAGCTTAGAAAGTGGACGGGAATATCTAATATCTCTTATGAGAAAGACCCTGACAGCTCTCCAAGTCCTGGCAGTTCATCTGATGGTAGCACCGGAACTTTCATTGTTAACCCCATAGAATACGAAAAGAGTTTAGCACTGAAAGCTAAATTTGAGAAAACCACAACAAAATATGGAGTGTCCAAGTCAACCAGGGTTAAAAACTGGGTCACAGAGGGAAATAGCCATTCTGGTCAAGGAGCAGCAAAGAACCACGCCAAGACTTATAACTCACCACAGTCTGAACAAAATAAAAAGTCTCATTTAAATTCCAGCTATTCACAGAGCTTGAACTCCCAAAAGAAAAGCAAACCATCAGTCTCAGAGCTCAAGAATGTGTTTGAGCAGCAAGCTCAGGATGGTGTTAAACCACTTTCAAGAGCCACGTCTGCTCCAAATTTGTCTGTGCCTGACACAACATCGAACAAGCCAACTGGTGTCAGTGTTAAGACATTACCAAGAACAGTGTCAGGAAACTTAGCTGATATCAGGAAACAGTTTGAGGAGCGAGACAGGGATAACCAAAAGCAGGCCAATAACTTGCAGAGTAAATCTTTTGACCGAAATCTCAATTCAAAAGCTTTGGCTCAGTCTGTTTATTCTCACCGTCAATTATCTGACAGAGTATCTGATAAGCCAGTCTCAGCTATATTAGCAGGGATGAATCAGGTACATGAGAAGGATTTATTGACTGAAGTAACCCCAAGACCTCAATATGATCCATACATTCCCCCTGACCATATCTACAAAGAAGTTGAAGCTGTACGAGAGGACAGAAAGTTGGATGCATCACATAAGACACCCCGCAACCCTTCCAGTGTCAGTAAAATGACTCTAGAATATTTTGATCACATTGGAACTGAGTGGAGGACTGGTGGAGTTAGGAGAGGGAGAAACAGCAACTTTGATGTTCAGGGTTCAAACCCAAGTCATAGTTCCACTAAGAGTAATACTTCTGATCCAAAAAAAGCAGCTGACCAGGGCAATTCTCATACCAATGGCCTTTATGAGAACTACCAAACAGATGATATGAAACTGAGACAAGGGCAAATGGATGCAAAATCCTACCCACCACCCAAGTATTTTAAGCAAGACATGGAAACCAATGAGAATCATCCCAGACCATCAAAACCTCACCCATACAATTCCTTATTTCCTGAGACACAAGTTTCAAATAACAACTCTAGACGAGAGCCACTTAAATCTGAGAATAAATTGGCTCCTAAAAGCTCTGCTAGTTTTATTGAGTCCAACAAATGGAAAGCTGTTCCTGAGTCAAGAAACGTTGCTACTGACAATTCACCTGATAACAATCCAATGTTGCGTGTGCACAGTGTTAAGTTTCCTGTTAGCCGGAACAGTAGTTCTCAATTACAAGCATCAATAGATAGTGAACCCAAGTCAAGGTCAAGAGGTGTGGCTCATGGGAACCACCAGGGTGAGCCGAGAGAGCAAGGCCCTAGGTTTGAGCACAAAGTTGAGTCAAAAAGTGAAACTAAAATTAGTGCTCAGGACCGAGGGCCTCAGTTAGAGAAAATTCCAGGAAAAACTCAGTTAGTGTCTGTCTGGGTACATCAACAAGGTATGTACATTAATTCGAAGTATACCACACTATGACCCTGTGACACTGACCACACTATGACCCTGTGACACTGACCACACTATGACCCTGTGACCACACTATGACCCTGTGACCACACTATGACCCTGTGACCACACTATGACCCTGTGACACTGACCACACTGACCCTGTGACACTGATCCCACTATGACCCTGTGACACTGACCCCACTATGACCCTGTGAAACTGACCACACTATGACCCTGTGACACTGACATGCTCCTGGTGTTACTTATGATTTCATCATTTCCATTTGAATGTTTGTGTTGTTGTAGAACTAGCATTATTTAGGAATCTTATCAAACTCGACATGGTGTACTTTAAAATCGTCTTTTATGTGAATGCTTCACTATTAAGATGTTATTGAATAAATTAGTTTGATGTCTAAAATATTGTATACTTCATTTCTCAAGACATCAACTGTATGTGTTATAAACTGTGCTTTTTACTTTGTATTATATTATTGTTTTGGCATTTACAAAGAGTTGGCAAATATTTTTAATTTGAAGAAAGAAAAAAAAATACTAATCCTTGCTTTATATAGTAGAATTTTTTTTCCATGTAGAATTTTGAGCTGAAATAAGACATTCATTAGAACATTTTAACTACAACCTTAATAATTAAAAAGATCTGTTTTTGCAACACCAACAATCATCTTTTAAGAAAGGCGCTTTTTAAAAAAATTAAAAATTCTTAAATTTGTTAAATTAACCTTCTTTATTTAGCTGTGTGGCATGCATGGGATGTAGCTTTAGTTGGGTTAGATTTGCTAGAGTCTGCATCTTCCACTTTGCCCTTTGTTTTAAAAAAAAAAAATTTAATTCTCATAATTATTTCAGGTTATATTAATATTAGCAACTAATTATTATTAGTGGTCATTTAAATTTTATGACATTCTCTTATAATGAGAATGGTAATTGCTATTTGATGACATTCTTTATTATAAGAGTTGTCATTGCTATTTGATGACATTCTTTATTATAAGAATTGGTATTGGTATTGGGTGATATAATAATTATTTATTGTGTGTTTTATTTATAGGATTTTATATACCGGTACTTGAATTTGAAATGATTAAATATAAAAAATTCATTTTTTATAATTATTTTATGACAACACTAACAGGATCCATTGTTTCAGTTCTGTAGCCTTTCAAACATTTTAATTACTGCTTTCATTTGGTCTATTTAGTGAAACTTCAAGAAGTGTGTCATTTTTTACAATCTTTCTTTTGCGTCAAGAGTTTTGTTGTGTCTGTTTGTCCTTGGTTTGCTTCTATCCTTTTGACCAGCTTGCATGCTTCATTCTGTCTTCTAGAATCAGACCAGCAACACCCTCCAGACATACCGCCTCTCCCTTCCTCCTCCTCCATTTCAGAGTTTACCATCTCATCCCACCTCTCAGCGTCCACCCCATCCCTCCTCTCCCCAACTGGTACAAAAAACCAGCCCATCCCCAAAAAGGCGTCCTTGACCAAGGAGAGAATCCAGAAAAGCAAAGAATTCTTCTCTGGCAACGTTGCTGCATCTCAACAAGAGATTGCCAAACCCCCACGAGCTGGAGCGAGCCCCAAACAATCTCTTTATGGCTCAAGCGCTCAGAGCCCATCTCCCCCCACACGTAACAGCTCAAGCTTTTGGGGTAACAATGTTTCCTCCAAATTCCCAAGAAACCCACCAACAGACGGTACGGATGGAACTTTTGGGAGAAGACAAAGCAGTTCTTCCACATTCAGTCAAACTAAGAGGTCTCTATATGCAAGCAGCCCTTCGTTACTGGAGAAAAATCAGGCTCATCTCTCACCACCTTTAGTACCAGGAAGCACCCAGGGCTTGATAGGAAGCTATGAAAATCTTTATGGGAGAGATAAAAGCACAGGCTCTTTTGACGGCAGATCCCCTCGTACACAAGAGGTGGATGCCATTGATGGGTCTGGTCAGTACAGGTCCGGCTCAGGCTTAAAATCAAACTCTTTTTCACCGACTCCACCTCAGAGGCAGGGCAGCTCAACATCTGGAGGCTCAGTCTTGGACAGCTGGCGTAGTCCAGGCCGCGTGTCAGCCGCCAATCAGCTAGGTGTCAAATCTTTGTCCCCTGGGTACTCAGCTCCTTCCAAAGGTATCCTGTACATAGTTCTTTAATTTGGTCTTATATATTCACATTGCCATTATACCAATGTCTAGTCAGTGTGTTGGGATATGCTTGCATTTGTAATGCTTACTGGTGGGCTTTTTTCACACTTTTTTTTTATTTACTCAATTTTTTTTTTACTTTGCACTTTAGAATGCATTGGTTCTTAGATTGTTTTAGAATGCACTTATGGGTCACTTCATTAGTATTTTAATACTGAAATGTTTTGCCTTTTATTGAATGTTACAAAATATGTGTATCAACTTTATCATTGCAAACATAAACTTGTGTGATTGAAACTATTTTCATATATAAAGTGTAAAGATTTCATATGGCATGACAAGACATTTGTAGACCATATGTAAAGGAAAATAACATTAAGTTAACATTAAAAATTATTGTTTAATATTGTTTTAGAGCCTATAGAAAAAAACAAAGGATTTGTTCACATAACTTAATAAAAAGACAAATTCATTTGAGACATCTAAAACAGCTTGACAAAAGCGAAGCATGTAATTTTTTATATTTTTTAAAAAGTGGCTAAACTATTTGTAAGTGTAAATTTCAGCATGCCTTCATGAGAATTGAATTGAAATAAGTCTTATCGTATAACCTTTTAATTTCATCGTTTAACCTTTTAATTTCATTTCTTAGCTTAATGTGAAACCAGAGTTTTTTTCCTCATCCTCAACTGAGCTAAATACACATTCCTCTTCACTTGTTATAAATAAATAGTTTAAAAGATAGTTAATGCTTGGAAAAAATACACAACCGTTAAACGTAAATTGTCACCTCAATATAATGTGGATCAGAACACAGTAATGTCACCTAAGAAAATCATTTTATCAATTCAAGGATATAATACTATTAGCTTCACTTGTCACCTCCTGAGGATTATTGCTCACTCACTTTGATGACATTACTTGTTTTTACTTGCTATATACTTGGCTTTTACCTTCACCCATCGTCAGGACAGAATGTAATGGAAGGTTTATTTTTAAGCCTATACGTTTCTTCTGAGACAGTGCTCATCCTTCAAATCTCATCAATGTCATTAGTGACCTAACACATGTTCCCAATAAATGTATTTATTTATCACAGAGTTTTAGTTTTTTTTTTAAAATTAAATATAATTATTTCCCTTCCAATGTATAAAACATTTAACTTCCTCCAGCTTTTCAACATTTATTTCCTCTTGCTTTTATCACTTTATCTATTCAAATAGTGCCTTTCAATTATAGCCTATATCCCTTTGTGCTTTAATAAATATATTTAAAAGTATTATAACTTCCTTCCCTTATACAGCTAATTTGGGAATAGGAATATACATATAATTATTTATCTATTAGAAACATTGGGAAAAGAAACATCTCATCATTTTCTGTATACTGTAACTAACAATTGTAGGTATCATTTTGTTTTGTTGCATAATTTTTAGTGAACAGTCAATGGTACTAATTTTTTTTTTTTCAAATTTACAAAAAATAAGAAAAGAGTTAGATTCTAAGGAGCAATTTCAAGTTTTAAAACTTTAATTTTTAATAAGAGAGTATTTAAGTTTTTAAAATATTTTATTTAATTTTATTTTAGTTGTCATTTGAGTCAGGCTTTAAACTTGAAATTTAAAATGTTAAATTTCATGTATAACTTTGAAGAAGAAAAAAATGCATATTTTTTTGTGTTTGTTTAAAGTCCTTTCTGTTTAATGTTTTTATTAAATTATCCTTTGTCAGACTTTCGTCATCAGACATCAGATGTGGTCAGGAAAAGTTTGCCAGTTGATGAAAAAGAGAAGAGGAGAAAGGAGGAGGATGTGGCATATCGAAAAAAGAGATTGGTCAGTAGATGTTTAACTCAAGTTATTAGAGATCACCTAGCTCAGCGCTTTCAAATCTGATTAACAGTGGTGTTTGCTGAATGGAAGCAAAATTTGTTGGGAAAGATGCATTTTGAATTATAAATTATTTATTTCATACATAGATTTGTGGAATGGATTCTCACATTACCAATATTTGTGGGGTGGGGTGGCATTTTCAATTTGGAGCAAAAATAAAAATGGTGTCATTACATCCATTTATATTGATTGTGTTTATTAACATCAGGCTTTGTGTAGAAAATAATTCCCCACTGAACATTGGTATTTTAAAAAAACCTGCTTTTGTGTAAATTTGCTATTTATAAAACATGAACTTAAAGTAGATCTCAATGTATACAGGAAGAACTGTATGAGGAGGACAGGAAAAAACGCATGCAGCTGGACGCAGAAAAAGAATCAGCTAGAAAACATCATGACTTTTTTATGTAAGAAAATTTTGTCAGACGTTATGAATTTAAAAAAATGGAAAGCTAAGAATTGATTCATAGGATGTGATGAATAGCATTTTTTTCTTCAGAAAGTTTTAAAAAATATATAAAGCTATATGCATTAGAAAGTTTGTATGTTATTATACTACTCCTTTTTAAAAACTTTTTTTCAACTAAGGGCAAGTAATTTGTCACAAGTTTATATATCTCTAGAATAACTCCTTATAACCATTTCAATGATACTATATTAAATAACTTTTATGTTAAGTAAGCTTTGTAATTTTGGGTTTAAAAAATCTACTCACCCAAGGCCAAAGTTTTATTCCTGATTGGATCAAGTATTAAATGTGCTGAGCAGCACAATGTACATTCACCATGCTTGTTCATTACGTGCTTTTACCTGTTGCGTTATGTTTAATAGACCTAGTCAGAAGTCACCCATCTCACCCAGCCGATTTGAGGAAGTACCAGACCAAAGTCGGCAGACTCTATCACCACCACAACAACGATCACCAAACCCTCAGACAAGTAAACTGACCACCACCTTGAGCGTGCCCCCTGAGAGGCGACGTGGCTTTCAGATTCAGGGGAAAGCAAAGGCCATGTTTAATTTTACTGCCCAGAACCCAAGGTAGAAAGGTTTTCTATAAAATATAAAGGAATCATAACATGCAATTGAGGGAACACTAAGCATAGTGAATTTTATAACTGAGAATTTAATGAAGTTTTATTAAAATATTCAACCTATGCAAGAAAACAGAATGTTAGCTTATGTCATTTATGTTGATATACATTTCTTAGCAACATTTCTTGTGCTCACATATGGTTGTAGCAACCATTAAACAAATGTATAATTCCATAAAATATTTTTTAGGATATTTTATTGATTTTATGTTCAGTATAAAAATAAAATCCCTTAAATCAAAATATAATATAATTAATTTGGTAAATAAACAAAAATAAACTATTTTAACTTAATCCTCAGAGAGCTGTCATTCAGAAAAGGGGATACTTTGTACCTACTGAGACAAATAGACAAAAACTGGTTTGAGGGAGAACACCATGGCCAAGCTGGCATATTTCCAGTAAACTATGTAGAGGTGAACAGAAATTTAATCTTCATAATTCATATTATAACTTTACTTTAAATTCTTATTATGATTAAAAAAAAAAACTCATATAGCACTATTTGAATATGGTTTACATCTCCTTGTACATCATTTGTACATCATTTCAGGTTATGACCTCAATTGAAGCTGCTCGTTTGGCAGCAATGGATGCTGAAGGCCAAGGACGTGCAAGATATAATTTTACGGGGCAATCATCAGTTGAGCTGTCATTAAGAAAGGTATGAGAAATATAAAGGTTGCTATGAAATAAATTTTACTCATTGAAGTGGGTTGTCCAGACTAGAATCTAACTGACAAAACCAGTAACATTTGTCTGACTTGAGAACAAGAAACTGAATTACTAACTTAAAAGGTTATAAATGATCAGCTCTGATTGTTTATTTAAATTCACACAGGGAGAGTTTGTGACTCTCTTGAGGAGAGTTGATGACAACTGGCTGGAAGGACGAGTTGGAGGACGCCAGGGAATCTTTCCAGTGGCATATGTTGAGATTATACGTGAGCCATCCACACCCCTTATCACTCCTGCACCTTCAGTTATAACAACACCCATGGCAGGTAAAGAGAATAACAAGAAATAAGATAATAATAACTGAGTACTAATTTATTTATGTTTATTTGAGGGAACAAATATCCCCATGGACATATAAGACAATGATTATCTTTTGTTTGTTGAGTACAAAAGAATTTACATTCAAAGAATATTGTTAGTTTTTTTTTTTTTTATGTGAATATTAAAAAATGTTAACAATAATCATAAAAATGTGTGTAGTACTAGGTCTAGTCATTAAATGTGTGTAGTACTAGGTCTAGTCATTAAATGTGTGTAGTACTAGGTCTAGTCATTAAATTTGTGTAGTACTAGGTCTAGTCATTTTTTAAAATGAAAATCTGATGTAGAAAAGGGTTTGTTTTTATTTTTAAATATGTTAAAATGTTAATTGCCAAACAGCAGTTCACGCTAAGAACTTCTATAAAGTTTAAAATCCACATATAATCTGATCTCTTTCAAATTGAAGAATCTGTTTATCATCAGGTACCCCAGAAATGCTCTCCCCTGTCAGCATGGAAGCCCCAACACCTCCACCTCAACCCTCCCCTAGTGCTTTTGCGCAGCGGTCCCCTGGGACTCAAGCATATGGTTACAAACAGCCCCCAGGTCTCAACAGATTTCAGTATGATTCCCAATCCCCTGCCGATCTGAAATCTCCGGAGTTCACAGTTTACGGCCAGAAAGGAGTACTGAGTCCACAAGCGGCACGCAGGGGCTTTGGGGGAACCCTGGATAGGTCAAGACCATCTGAAACGATTTCTGCTCCACCTGTGCCCAACTTAAACTTTGAAGTTTCATCGATTGCTGCAAACAAGCCTCGTTCAAATAAAGTGGCAGATGATGATTTGGCTCTGCAAAGGTTTGTCAGAGTTTTTAATAGTTATTGCATGACATTTATTTCTTTATGTAGTACATCATTGCCATTGTCAAAGAATTTAATATAGCCTTTTACCTGGAGTGTTTGTGTATGTTGTTTCTTTGCTTTTGATCTGGAAGTTGGGCAGCATGCAGACTCTTGCAGTACTAACTATGCAGACTCTTTCAGTACTAACTATCCAGACTCTTTCAGTACTAACTATTCAGACACTTTAAGTACTAACTATGCAGACTCTTTCAGTACTAACTATCCAGACTCTTTCAGTACTAACTATCCAGACTCTTTCAGTACTAACTTGAACTGCCCAAAACATGATTTTAGAAAGATATTTTTTATTAAATGAATTATTTTAACTTGATAAGAATGGTTTCCGTATCTTGGTCCTTAGGTATCGAGCAGTCTATACTTACAGACCTACGAGTGAAGATGAATTGGAGCTGAAGGAAGGAGATGAGGTGTTTGTGATGGAGAAATGTGACGATGGCTGGTTTGTTGGAACATCGGCAAGAACGGGGCAGTTTGGGACTTTCCCTGGCAACTATGTGCAAAAGCAATGGTAGAGTTGGTGGTTTTTTTAATATGCTTCTTCCCATAGTTAACATACTAAAATAACAGAGACAGGGGAAACAAAATTTAAAGTATTTAATTTACACCTATTTTTATAAATAACTATTGCTTTAACACCTACTTTCAGGCTACAATTAATGAATTTTCCCTCATTTCAGAATGAATCATTCGACTGCTTAGCCAGGTCCTCTGATTTCATGCTCCACACTGCAGCGCCCTCTACATAGGGTCACCTATCGTGAATAGTCTCATCTTCCGTCCTGCAATAGCTGTATGGCCTTCACTGGAATAATGGCGTTAGTTATGTGTTAGTGAATAGTAACCACATCTGTAGAAAGGTTAAAATTAATCTGAGCTGATCAAGGACTGAGCACAGACGGCTCATGTTATGATGAGAACTTAAACACACCAGCATTTCAGGGGTAATGTTGCTAGTAATATGAGTCTTGTGTGCTTTGCCCATCAGACAGCAAGGTTGGAAGGCCAAACTGAAGACAACAAAAACTTAACAAAGAGATTTGTTAAGCTAACAGAGCTGTGTGTAACATAGAACAATATAGTGCTGTGATGTCAAATAGGTTAAATCTGAAGAGCATATCTATCTTTCAAAATATGTTGATATATATAAAGTTGTACTCTGAAAATATTATAATATGGTTTAAATATTGTGACATCAAAATATTGCCAGTCATCTTCAGAAACAAAATTGTATTTAGTATTTAAATATTTTAATGATCCACTTATTAAAAAGAAATTGAAAATATTTGTACTATTTGCTTAAATGGACTCCTCAAAATTCTTGAATTTCTTAAATGAAGTTTAAAACTTTTGATTTGTTTCAGATTTATTATATTTGTAAAGCTTGTTTAACACTTACAAAGGTTTTGTGATTAACAAAACTATGAACAAAAACTCATTCTTATTTTTAATTTTCAGGAAATCAGTTTAAGATTGACAAAAAAGAGATTTTAAATGAGAATATTAAACAGCCACACATCCCATCAAATTTATTTCTTCCATTTTCTGAACCCAAATAGAATTACATTTCTAAGAAAATGTTTAAATAGGATGAAAGTCCCAAAAACATGTGGGTAACAACTGCTTTTTTGCATAATTGATATAACTTTGCATTAGATTGGCTAGATTTGTGTGTTTTTGTGTGGCTGGGTGTCTTCTTTATTTACTGAGCATAATGGGCAAATAGAAGCCATGATATCAATAGTGTTAAATTGCTGTTTTATTTATTTGCATGAGCATTAGTTAGTATAAACTTTAAGCTAAGCTAAAATTATTGTGGTATTTCTGTACATAAAATGAATCTCATCAGTTCTTGATCACAAAACTTCCTATGATATTAGCAGCTGATCTTTTATCAAGTTCAAAGTAACTGAAGCCCTAGAATAATTTTTAAAAAATAAAAAATTTCATTGGCTTATTTATATGGCTAGATCAAATGAGAGGCTTACCGGATCAGTTAGGTTTATCAAAGTTAGATCAAATGAGAGGCTCACCGGATCAGTTAGGTTTATCAAAGTTAGATCAAATGAGAGGCTTACCGGATCAGTTAGGTTTATCAAAGTTAGATCAAATGAGAGGCTCACCGGATCAGTTAGGTTTATCAAAGTTAGATCAAATGAGAGGCTTACCGGATCAATTAGGTTTATCAAAGTTAAATCAAAGATTTTTTTTTAAAACCTTATAATTTGTAGCATTAATAACTTGTACTGACAGGTGACTTCCTCCCTTAAAATTTGTTTCTATGATCAGTAATAGTACCACAAAAAAGAAAGAAAATGCATAATTAAACTAGCAGGATTTCACTTCACAATATTTTTTTCTTTTTCAACATGCCTATTCATTGTTTTTAACAACTATCCAATAACTTTTTTGTTTTCCCTAGCAAATCAATAACATGTGCCTTTTTGATCACCTTTGATGTCCATTACTTGTTGATATCCATTAATTTCCTCAATTCTTTGTCACAAACACTTCCACTTTTGATTAACTTAGCCATACAGATAGGCCAACTTAATTTTATAAATAATTAACATAATGTAGGAACAAATTTATTTATATTTGTTTATATAGTGAGGCAATTTTTTTAAACTGGAGGCATTCTATTTTATAAAATATTGAATTGATGTGGAAAAAAAGTAAGTGAACCTTCAATTTATAAAGAACACATTTCTATTAAGAACGATTGAAAGGAATTTTAATTCCATCAAATTTACTTGTATATTACTGTTGTGTTGTTTGCAAATTGCACTGGTTGGTTTATAGATCAATGACATTATTTATTCATTATATCAGCTGTCCATGTACAAGTATTGTGATGTTGATGAATGGCATGTCTTTGTCAATAAAAGGTGGATGACTTGTATGTCATTAGAAATGTTCTTTGTGGTTAAAGGTTGCTAGTGGATTGACTTTGCCCTAAGGAAACTGTTGAAGAAATTTCAAATAGCTTGTTATTTGGTGTGGAATGTTTGAGATTTTGGTTTAGAGGCTAAAGAATATTGCTGAGACATATCTTGTAATTTTTCCTTTCTTTCTTTTACATGTAATAAGTTAGATTCAACTTTACACCAATGGTCTGTATATTATTACCACTCATATCACTCAAGCTTTTTTTTTAGTATTAATAAGTTTTAATCAATTAATTTGTTGTTTTTCTTTTAATTGTTCAAGTTGTGGAAAAATGTTCAACTTACCTTTTTTTAAATAAAAAAATTAACCATTTTTCTATTTACTGTATGTACAAAGGTTAAATTATATCTTGGGAGTGGAAGGAAATCTGATGTACTATAAAGAAAGTAGATATCTCCTTCTTGCTGGCAAAGAATGTGTATTAAAACAAGAATGTGTTGCCATGAACTAATAAATGCTATTAATATATTCCAATAATGAATAGCAGAGTCATAATGGTGCTAGAGCTTTTTCTTTAAAAACAAACAAATGTGCAAGTCTTCTTTTAATCTTTGCATTATGTAATATACCAGTTATAAGCTACTTGTTCATAAGTTGTCTATGTGTATGTACATACAATTATTTACATAATATTTCTACACTAACCAGTTTCTGTATAAACCACAAAATAGTGCTTATTTGTGAGTGTATGAATTTTTTCAACGTGGCTGATTTTAGACAAGGGGACAATTTAGCTCCATGTTTCTTTTTAAAGTTGTAAACCTACACTACTGTTGATAGCAGCCTTTAATTTTACGGATTTGCATCCTTGTACCTGTCCAGATTTTTGTAACTTTGTGCAAATTGCTTCTTTATTTTGTCTCAAGCTTATGTTTTTATGTACACATACTTCAGTAGCGGTCTTGTTTTTTTTAAAATACTTGAGTTTATATTGATGTTTATGTTAACTGACTTGTAACTTGATTTGCATGCTTTGTGTCTACACCAATTTACGAGTTTTATTTATTTTCGCTTTACTGTTTTTGCTGTAAAGGATTGCTGAAATGGGGTGAATTATAGTTTTCTTAACCTCGACATAAAATTACTTTAAATTTTGTAACGATTTCATAAAAGTAATTTTTTTTTACAGCTAAATTGTGTTATCTGCCACATACTTTTTATGGTATTGAGACTTTCATTTTACTTTCAATAGATAAAATGTTTTATCCTCTTGTTCTATGTGAATGACTCAATTTTTAAAGTTAATACTGTGGTATCAACAAACTTGCCAAATCTAAAGCTGCATTTTAATTTCCTTATTTTTAATTTTTTTTGTTTAGAGTATGGTAGAAATTTTTAGTTTTTGATGCAATATGCTAAAACATTTTTTTTAAAATAAAAGACCCATTAACCAAGAATATAATATATAATGCTGAATCATTAATTTTGTACATTTTTTTCTAAACACCGGTCGAGTAAAACTATATTTAGCTAGCTCTATTTAAAAAACGTTTAAGACTTTTTAATGATCCAAGTTTCATTTTCTAAAAGTTTATTATATGTACGATAAGTTGTTGTTTTTTTTTTTTTATGACAGAAGATCGATTTTAATCAACAACACCACTGTAGAAAATTATGTCCTTTTCTGCATTTTGTCAATAAACTTGCTAAATATTATTCACATTTTATCACTAATATGAATACCATGAGATACTGAGAGGAATGATGTTCAGTTTTCTGATATCTTCATGTGGTTCAACTTAATGATTTAAACTAAGGAAAAGATAATCTCCAAGTGTTTCTTGTTCCTTAAGTTTAGGAAACGGTGGTTGTGACTGTGAACATGTTTTTGAGCTTAAAGAACAAAACATGAAAGTAATATTCACTAGATTTTAAGTTAGGATAAGGAGCATTGGAACTAATTTATAATTAAACTTAATGCTCATTATTATTCTTCATGGGTTCAAAAATATTTAGGCTCAATAACTTAAGTTAATTATTTTGTACACCTAGGATAGTTGGTCTCAGTTTTAATGGCATGCTGTTACTGTTTCAATAGATAATTAATCTTGTATCTATAAGTTGTGCATTTAAGCTAAAAATTGTTATCAAAATATTCACCAATAACATATATACCATTCTGTTAAACAATTATTGCTTATATCATTTTAAAAGAAGCTGATCAATGTTAGAGATTTTTTTGTTTAAAAGAATCCTAATTAAAAGATAATACAGATTTTTAAAGGGAGTCATACAAAATTTATCTCTGATCATACTAATCGCTGTGGTTATATTGTTATAATATAACAGAGAAGCTCGTATTAATAACACCAGAGTGATTTCAGTAATTGAATGTTCAGGTGAAAGAAGGCAATTTTGAATTAAATTTGTTTCAAAATTTATCTTGAATTATTTTTATTTTATCTTTTATGGAAAAAAAAATGTCTGTTTTTTTGTTTTTTTAGGAGATATACAAAAATGAAATTCTTTTAGAAATTTTCAGAAAGCCTTAATAATAAACTTGTTAGTGCCATTGACAATTGGGTCTTTTTTGTGTTGTCTGCACATGTTGCAAAAAATTCCTACCTAATCAAAAAGCACACTATGACTTGTCACTTACTTGCTTTTGTCAAAGTTCTTAATTGATTAATGCCAAGAGGGATGGAGTTTCCTTGGTTATTTTTTAATCCGTAGATTATACAAAGTTGGGTTTGAGATTTTCGCTCCTCTCCTGTGCTGGTGATTTCAAACTTGTCTACATTTACATCAATTAAAAAAATAAAGTGTTGGTTAGTTATTTCATCTGGATTGTTTCTTCTTTTTTTATACAACTGTTCATGTCTCTATGGTTGTATTTAGAATAACCACATGAGTGTACAGATCAGAACTTCTAAAACATTTATTCTAGCCAGGTTAAAAAAAAATGCTTATTACTATATAAGGTGAGAATCAAATGTCACCTGAAAAGATGTGTATTGTATTATTTTAAAACAACCAGTGCACTTGATGGATTTATTTGTTTGCAAGGAACCTTGAGGTGGGGTTTGGCAACCATGCCTTAATTTAGGTCGAATTAAGATTAAAGGTAGGGACAGCAGAAGTCTACCACTGACCAAGGCACACAAATGTCAAATATTGTAGTAATCCAAAAAGATTACATCTTTTTTTTTCCCTTTGTAAAATAAAACAAAATTGGAAATTTTAATTAATGAACACACCCTCTAATTCAACCAAAACTTTTGGACTTCTTTTAATTGAAATTAATTATTTCAATATTTTTAACTAAACATTGTGCATTCCTTCACAGCCAAGTCTAGTTGCATAGGTATTTAACTAAATAAAATGAACAAAAACATGCACGTATTATATATCAATTTAAAAAAAATAAATCAACACAAACATAATCTCATTGCAAATTTTAAAAGTTGAAGAAGAATATTGTAAAAAAAGATCTACACAACGCATCAGTATATATAAAATAAAAGGATTAAATGCTGCATTATTAAATTCCATCAATTACTTGAACGGGAAGGAATATTACCATCATATCAATTGAGTACTTGTTTGTTGTCTAAGGCATGAATTAAGGATATTGTTAGGTTTACTTAATTAAAGCACCAGGAATGCATGGTGGCAGCATTTCTGTTGTGATGGTTTTTAATTTTATTTTGGACAGACAAAAAAATTTTTAGCTTAAGACATCAGAAAAACTAGCAACACAACAAAGGACCCCAAAAAATGATCCCTGACTTACATTTTCATCAATGAATGAAGGAAGTATGGCTTGACTGAATACAAAATATCTCTGGTTAAATGTCACACAATTGACTTGTATATATTCTTCATAGCAAAAAATAAAATAAATGGCACAGAAGTATGAAATACGTTTAATAAATTTGCAAGTTAAGTGAATACCGCATAAAGTATAGATGACCCTTAGTATTTTACTAATTCACAGAAGCAAAGCCTTTATTCTCTTTTTTTAAAAAGGAATAATAATAGCGTTTTTATAAAGTATTTCCTTTCTGCAAAATTTTTTAAAAGCTTTACGATATTATGCCCATAGATCAGTATTGTGAGAAGTGCAGGTAGGTGAGGGGGTTAGCCGCCACTATGTGCCAGGATAGGTCAGCCCTTATATCAACGTAAAGATTAGATTTTAAGTTCTATGACAGACCTGTTTACCCTCAAACTCTTCAAATCGTACAATATCATCACAAAATCGTTCAATACATTATCTTAATAGTAAAAAAATAAACATACAGTATATATAATGTCTCAAAATACCTCAAATATTATAATATAATATAATTATAAATATTATAATCCTTCAAAATCGTACATTGTACGCCAAAATCGTAAGAGTAAACAGGTCTGGATATGACGTCATTTATGAGCATAAATGCGTTTATACATTGGATATTAAACTTCTAACTGCTTCAAAAAATGATACAGTAGCCTGTGAAAAGCATCAGGATTGTCCAAATAACATGGATGTGATGCTCCCTCTATTGGTGCATACCAGTTGTTTCTAAGGTTCTTTAGATCCTTAGTGCTCTCTTGTCCATTGACAGTGTCATTAGTGCCCACCAGGATTAGTGTTGGAATCTAATCAAAACAGAAAATATGTGATTCACTTAGACTTAGAGATTTAAACATCTTGGTTAATATGGTTCTGTATTTTTCAAATATAATTCTTCAATTATTTCGTCTGATAAAATTTGGACACAAAAGTCTCAAAAGACTATACAAATATTTCAATTTCCAAGTCTGTAAGATTATTTGAAAATGCATTTAATTTAAACAAAAGACAAACCAAGTTCACATTTCAATCTCTCTCTTTCTCTCTCACTCTCTCTCTCCATTAATGACATTATTAATTCAAGTGTATGATTTGTGCACAACTGGTGTAATTGGCCCATATGAAAATATGGTGTGCAAAAATAGATATAGATATGAGTTAAAAATTCATTAGTCAACATTTACCAATTAAAAAATATAGCACTTAGATTATTTTCTATTATATAAAATTTAAACCATTTCTGAGTTGATTGCACAAAACATTAACTTCTGTTTGGGCCATTACGATGCAAAACAATTTGCAAATTTTACTAAAGGTTTTTCAATCATAATATGTTTGCAACAAACATCAAATTACTCAATATCATAACCTAATGTTTTTGTTTTACTGAATTAATAAAATACACTATGCTGTTACTATCATTTGTAGGTTATGTTTTTATTATCAATTTCTAATCCCTAAATTTGCATAAGTTAAGCACACAGCTGCTTAATAATCAGGAAAAGAAAAAATATTTTTTTTTTACTCATCAGAATTCAACCTACCTCACTCTTCTTAAACTGGCTGATAAATTTTTTTGTTGAAACTGGAGCAACTGGTATAAAGGCCATAGATCTCTCAGTGCTTGTTGTGGGATCATCAAAGATAAAGGGTAGGGAGAAACCTCCACTCATCGATGGAGAAACAATGATGGGGCGATGGAGTCCAAGGGTAGAAATCAAAGACATCATGAAATTTGCATTGCTCTCTGGCTCTAGTATGTTTATGCTCTTCCCATAACCTTTTACAAAGGTGCATTTTTAAAGAACAAATTAGTAGTAATTAGCATATATCTAATAAGCAGGTTAAATTAAATATTTTTTTAATTAGCTGTGGGGTTTAACCCAAATTATTGTATCAGTTCATGAGGCTTGCTTAACCAGCCACAAAAGTATAAAAGTAACCAGAATTTAAAAACTACATTAAAATGATGTATTTATTTTCATATATCTCATAAGTCAAGAGCAACACCCTAGTGCACTTAAGTCAACTAAACCCCTGTACACTAATGGCCTGTACCTGGCAAGTCAACAGCAACACCCCTGTACACTAATGGTCTGTACCTGGCAAGTCAACAGCAACACCTCTGTATCCCCAGTTTGCCACATGGTGCAGAGATTTGATGTCCAGCCAGTTTTTAGATGTGAATCTCATTCCATGGAGAAACAAAATGTCAGCTAAAATTCTGCTGCCATTGTTTGGGAAAACTTCCTCCACATACACCTTCAATGTCTCAAAAAGATATAACAATTTTTGTTAAAATTCTTTTCAAGGACACCTATCTATATAGTTTTATGGCTAGAGGCAGCATAGATAGCTACTTTTTAATCCCACATCAATTTGGTTGCTGTCTTCTGACCTCAGTGATTGGGATTTATAACCCGTGGTTCACATCCTCCCTAAAAAGAAATGTCCCAATGGTCTGATGAGTACATTTCACCAGAAAGATTCTCATCATGATTTATACTATAAGTACCAGTAGCATTTATTTTTGCTATCCAAGCAAGTGAACAAGCTTCCAAAAGCAACAGTTGAGGCAGCTACACTAGACACATTTGTGTCTATTGCCTCCTGTATTCCAACCCCCAGTTCATAACACCACGGCTGAGTCGCCCTTGCAACCAGTGAAGTATCCCATTGAAACCCATGGACAGTAACATCGCAAACCCCTCTGAAACATAGGAGCCAGAATGATCAATTCATTGATCGTGGGCCCTTAAAATAAAGAAGAAGAAGAAGTGAAGCATGAGACATCATTTTTTTATAAAGTGCTAAAGAGTATTAGCTGTCTTTTATTACTTTTCCAAGGAAGGGTGAAGTTTGCATCGTAGTGCAAGGCTGTTTCTTGAAGACATCTATACAAAAGTCACCCATGGATTTGATCAAGACAGCTTTTCAATTAGTAAATAAATAAGTGAAATTTTTCTCTTTAATTATTCATTTTATGAGCATAAATGTGCATCAGTTCTAGAATCTTAAACAAGGCAGTTCCATTAACATCTATTTTTGTCACAAATTAGCCAAATTGAGCGCCGTTTTCAATTTTTATTGTGAGAAAATTGCACATAAAAGGCAAATAAAAAGTAGTAATGTCTTGAATATACTTGGGTTTATGAAATATTTTTGACTGAGAGGAAATGACACTTCAGACCAAATTATATATAATATGCTTACTTTACTATCTAAAATGACATCGATACATTTTGACTCAGCAATGTAGGATTCATCTTTCGGTGTGGGGGCAGATTCTAAAGTGGTAAAATCTAAAATTCTTTCATCATTAGAGGAAGAAGCCATTTTAAATGACTACCTGTTTAAAAAAAACACCAAAAAAAATGTATTTCATTTTTAAATTAAGCTTTAATTTAATAAAAAGCATTTTTCTTACACCCAGCCTTTTAAATTCAGTTTTGTTTATAAAAAGTTTTGCCTAAAAATAAAATAATAAAACATCCAAGGAAAATGTTTTTAATATGATTAAAATTTGTATCAATGCAATGTGAGAATTGTGTTGGTTTATTCAGGTGCATTTAATGCAGCTTTCAGCATTGTGGATTGGCATTGCCATGAATCATGAATCTCTTAAATATGTTTTGCTTTTGGTGTGACTGCTTCCATTTTCGGATAGCACACAAAATATAATTCCCGATAACAACACTAAATGTTTATTTTTTTAATAATGCAACTGCATTTAGTGCGTAATATATTCTTTTCGGAAAATAAATCATCTCAATTTAAATAAGGTGTAATAAATGTTCAGTTTTAAAAGTGGTTTGGATATCACAATATTAATATAGTTAATGGGCGTGAAATATAAAGTGTGCATGGGGGGAAGGGGTGTAGCGAAAATTGGGATTCTTAAATGTGCATTACTTGAGTTCATGTTTTGTCAAGTAACTTAATTTTAAGTAGATAAGAAGTTCACATTGCTGTCGCCAATGTTTGGCGAGCTAAACTAGTGAGTAATATTAATACCATTCTTTGGTACCAGTAGCCTAATACAAGTTTTATTGAGAAGGCGAAGGGCAGGAGGATGACCACTTTCTTATCCATAATGATGGATACTCATTGATAGACTATAACTATACTAGTTAAATGTTACATACAAAATACTGACGAAGCTTACAACATTTACACTGAAGAAATACTAGGTGATTACCAATGTGGATTCAGGCCAAACAGATTAACAACTGATCAGATTTTCACCATCAGATGCCTATTAGAGAAAAGCTATGAATAAAATTTACCAGTACATCAACTCTATGTGGACTATAATATGGCCTAGGACAGCATCAAAAGAAAATATCTATATGAGACACTGCAGGAGTTTGGGATACCCAACAAACTGACAAGACTAATACATGTAACACTATACACCTCAAAAAGCAAAATCAAGATTCAAGGAGAATATTCAAGGGAATTTCAGATTAGACAAGGCCTAAGACAGGGAGGGTCACTATCTTGTATGCTTTTTAACCTAACATTAAAGAGAGTTATGAGAAACATGACACTCAAGGAACGATAACAGGATACTTTCTGAGGGAAACTCAAGACCCACAACCAATGGGCCCACTCTACAACCAACCACTTCAGTATCTTGCATATACTGATGACATAGCACTGCTAGGGAAAAATATTAAAGACATACCAAAATCCTTTAATGAATTAGAATACGCATCACTACAAGCAGAGCTGGAAGTTAACAACCAAAAAACACAATACATGACCATGATAAGAGAAGAACAAACAGATGAAGCAATTAAAATTAGAAACCAGACTTTTGAAAAAGTAAATCAATTCAAATACCTAGGATCTTTTTTAAATGAAAGAAACGAATTACTAACAGAAATAAAAGAAAGAATATCAGCTGGAAAAAGGGCATATTTCAGTAGTCAGAAAATACTCAAAAGCAAAAACATTAAAAGAGAAACAAAGAAAACTATTTATAAAACTGTAATCAGACCAGTTTTAACATATGCAAGTGAAACATGGACCCTAACAAAAACAGCAGAAAACCTATTCAACATATGGGAGAGGAAAGTACTCAGGAAAATATATGGACCAACAAGGGATGAATATGGATTGAGAATACGAACTAACCAGGAATTGTACAGTCTATATCAGGATCCCACGATAGTAGCAGAAATAAAAAGAGGCAGGCTAGGCTGGGCAGGACACTTAGAGAGAATGCCAAATGACAGAGGAACGAAGAGGGTGCATCACCAATACCTCAGAGGAAAAAAGGCTCAAAGGCAGACCTAGGCTTAGATGAATGGATCATGTGGAAAAAGATCTACAACAGCTGAAAGTCCAAGCTTGGAAAAGAAAGTCATTTGTTAGGTCTGAGTGGAAGAAAGTGGTGAGGCAGGCCAAAGCTCTACATGAGCTGTAGCGCCATAGGGATGGATTGGATACTAGTTAATTTACCTTTAGCTTTTCTTGTAAAAATAAATCCTAATCCTATATAGTTCTCCAACTACTTAAAAATTAAAGGTCTTAAGACTTGGGTTTGGTAGACCCTTCCTAGACTGAGTTAAAGGCTTTATTATTAGACTTAAACTTTAGAGATTTGTTAGTAAATAATATTAATATGGCTACTAGAGCTTAATTCAACTTAAAATCTAAAGGCAGCTTAAGCCATTTAAGGCCCTAAATGCTCAGTTCACATGATCAAATTTTCGTCAAATCTGCTTAATATTTTCTTCAAAAAAGAAGGAAAAAAAGCCAAAAAGAAATTTGAAACTGTGAACTGAGCATTAGTCATTAGGCCTCAGATACCCAACTGACAGTTAACTATTCAACACCATGAGGCTACATGCCAAAACGAAGGTCCTGACAGACACCATCTGGGACCTCCTGTATGCAGACGACTGTGCCCTAAATGCTGTATCAGAAGTGGATATGGAATGCTGCGTCACAAACTTTTCTAATGCTTGCACAAACTTCGGGGTTACCGTTAACACAAAAAAGGCTGAGATCCTATACCAACCAGCTCCTTGAAGACCTTAAGTTGAGCCCAGCATCCAAGTATATAGTGAAAGACTTAAGGTGGTGAATAGTTTTTCTTATCTCGGCGGCACACTGTCCCAAAGCGCAACCATCAATGACGAGGTTAACCTCCGTATTGCGAGAGCCAGTGCAACCTATAGAAAATTGACTAAAAACGTATGGACCAGAAGAGGTATCAGCACTCAAACTAAACTGAAAGTATATCAAGCGGCTGTTCTCCCTACGCTTCTCTATGCCTGTGAAACATGGACTGTATACCAACGCCATGCAAGAATGCTGAACCACTTTCATACAAGACTCAGAAAAATCCTAAACATTAAATGGCAGGACAGAGTCCCAGACACTGAGGTGCTCACACAGGCAGGTCTCCCCATCATCCTTACCATCTTAATGAAGTCCCAGCTTCGCGGGACTGGACATGTTGTGCAATTGTTACACAACCATCTTCCCAAAAGAATTGTCTATGGTGAGCTCGAACATGGAAAGCGGTCTGCTGGTTGACAGAAGAAACGTTTTAAAGACAACCTAAAAGCCTCACTGAAAGTGTTAGACATAAACCCAGACATGTGGGAGGAAAAAGCAAAGGATCCGAACATCATGGCTTTCCACTTTACACAGGAGCTCCATGCAACATGAAATTGGCAAATAGCGGCTGCAGAGCGCAAGAGACATGCTACTGAAGGCCCAGTCTGACTCTGCTCCTGGAGATGCCCCATCATTCCCCAGCACCTACTGCACAAGATAAATTTCGTGCCAGAATCGGCCTCATTAGATTAGCCATCTGCGCACCTACAGACAGAACTAGCACAAATTTGATGAAAAAAAATAAAGTGGTCATGTTTATTATCGACTCCAGACTGACAAACAACAACATCAGGTGATTATTAACCTAAGTCCAGCTTAGTCTACGTAGTCTAAGTTACTTATAATTATAAGTATAAAGGCATAAAGGCTTCTAAGTTCTAATCCAGGGCTAAGACTAAGGGGCAGACTTGGTTGGGTCAGCTCGGAAGGTTTTCACTATTTATTAATTTGTTGGAAAATAGAGGTAATCACATTTTGCTACATTAACTAATTATATAGTATAGGCCTACTAAGTACAACTACATAATGTGTACTGAATGTAGGTCCTAGGGTAACCGTTCGTAATGGTATTTGGTTTTACAAAATAGAGATGCACCGAATTTTTCACATTAAAACGCCCCTTTTTAAAGCCACTTTGATTTTTAATTGTATATTTTGAGTTGAGGGTAATCTGCCCCTTGTCAACAATTAGTTGGGAAGCGTTATTCACACAGCTCTGTGAATAACGTTTAGCGTTATCGGCAGAACGAAATCTGTGAATAACGGCGAGCGTTATCCACACAGCTCTGTGAATAATGTTTAGCGTTATCAGCAGACCGAAATCTGCGAATAATCATATAATGCATTAGAACTAGACTGGTGAAAAATTATTGTTGGGTGTAGGCTGTTAATATTACTATTAGTATACTGAACCGTCACGAGTTATTATCTAATTTTTTTTCACTATCAATTATAAAAAAGGGCAAATTTATTACTAATATTAGTATGGTAATATCTGTATACCGCTAGTATAATAGTAATAGCCTATTACTATACTAAATATTATGCAGTATAAAGTATATACACAATTGTAGTATAAGTAATATACTTAGTTACTTAGCTTAATCAGTATACGCATACATGGGCGCCCGCAGAAAACTTTC
>CAXITT010000778.1:44131-54391 GCA_964033795.1 Lymnaea stagnalis
GAATGAACATTCTAACAAAATAGATTGAAACTTGTAACATAAGTAACAAAACTATATGAAAATAATAATAAAACTATGTGAACAGAAAAAGAAAGCTATAGGAAGAATATTATTATAATATAACACTACGAAATAACCATTAAAATATTATGTTTTTTTAAAATTTTCTTTATAAAAATGAAGCTTCCCCGACGGGGAATCGAACCTATGACTATGATACAATGTATGTGAACTTTGTATTTTATATTCATTATTTAATTTATCACATTCTGTGAATAACGTTTAGCGTTATCGGCAGACCGAAATCTGTGAATAACGGCGAGCGTTATCCGCACAGCTCTGTGAATAATCACTTCGCAATTAGTTTTCTCAAAATTTCGTTTTCTAAACTAATTCACACCTGTTTACCCATACGTTTTCTCCGTAGTAACTACTTTTTTAAACCTTAGACTACAACAGTACGACGAGCCTTAAAAAAAAACTGTTTTGGGGAGTTTTTTTCGTTAGCTTTGTTTATTTTTAAGTGAAAAAAATAATACTTAAGGTGTTTTGAGTAAAAAAGTTATTGCCTTCTTTGTGTTAATACCACAGTGATTGGTCTTTGCGGTCTCGACCTCAATAAACCAACCAAAATATTTTTCTTTTAGAGAATTGCGTTGTTAATACCCAACTTACAATGTACCTGCCTAAGACCTTTTCTCCTCCTTAAGAAACAAATCGGAAGATTTAATCCTGCATATTTATTTGTTTTAACTTATATAAGCAGTTGAGTGGATTTCCTTGCCAGCCCCCCCCCCCCCCCCCCCCCCCCCCCCAAAAAAAAACCCCACCCTTTTCTGCCCCCCCCCCCCCCCCCTTAAAATTCCATGTCCACTACTGTCCTTTACAAACCCTTGAGAAATTCACCTGCCATTGATATCAAATTACAGCATCTTACACTAGAACAGTGGTTTTTAAACTGGGCTAAAAGTACCTCCCTAGCCTTGAGGTGTAGAAGACCAGAAAATTNGAATCACATTTAGCGCAGTTATCGGGAATTTTATTTCGTGTCATCATATTTTCACCTCCCCTTGAAAAAAGACTAAAATTTGAAAGAATGAGTTGTCATCGGCAATGAGCCTATGTGCCAAGTTTCAGCTCGATAGGTTGCCGGGGAGTGGGTCAATTAGCAGTTCGACGAGTTTGGAAACCAGCTAAAAACAAAAGTGAAGTTCATATAAAGCCTTTAAAATTAAAAAAACCCTTTAATATTAATATTCTAATGATCCACCCGTTTTTACACCACAGATTTAGTTCACCAACTATTTCAGAAAAACAAAAGTAAATGTTACGCACTTGCAATATTAATTATTTTTTTTTTTAAAGAATCACATTTAGCGCAGTTATCGGGAATTTTATTTCGTGTCATCATATTTTCACCTCCCCTTGAAAAAAGACTAAAATTTGAAAGAATGAGTTGTCATCGGCAATGAGCCTATGTGCCAAGTTTCATCTCGATAGGTTGCTGGGAAGTGGGTCAATTAGCCGTCCGAAGATTTTGCCAGCCACGAACAAAAGCTACAGGAATACCTCTATTGTTGGCAGCATGCTGAAAACACATGGCTGGTAACCTTTGGAGGAACGACGACGACTGTCCAGGCTCTCCATTTTGTACAAGATAAATAATGGGCTAGTCGATGCTTTTACACAAACTTCAGAGATTTTAGATCCAAGGCACTACTAAAACATTAATCTCTAGCTTCCTCAGCAACCGATGCCAGGCAGTAGTGGTGGACTGTATAAACTCTTCCTTTGTTGGTGTTAAGTCCCTGTTGGCCCCTGTTTGTTCCTAGCATACATCAATGACCTACCCGAGAAACTGACATCCCAGGCAAGATTGTTCGCAGATAACACGGTGGTGTATAGGACGATCGCCAACAGATCTGACCAGGACCAGCTACAACAAAATCTCTATCGGTTAGCTGAGGGGCATTTCATCCTGCCAAGTGCCAAGCACTGTCAGTCTCTAGAAGTGGTACTCCTCTACACCATCAATACGAACTGCATGGCCATATACTTGAGCAAGTTTCTTCCGTAAAGTACTTCTATGTTACCAATTTAAGAGAGCTCCGCCGAGACGAGCATATTAACAATGCGTGCAACCAGTCAAGCTCCAATGTGAAAGAAAGAGCATATAAAGCCCTTGTCCGGCCGGTTTTAGATTATCCTTCTTCAGTCTGGGACCTATTTACCCAGAAGAGCATCGACAGGTTGGAGGCGGTCCAGTGACGAGCAGCACGTTTTGTCCTGAACCGCTACAGGAATACATCACGTGTTGGAAGCATGCTGGACACTGGGCTGGTCACCATTGGAGGAACGAAGACGATTATGCAGGTTCTCCATCGTGTACAAGATAAAAAAATGGGCTTGTGCACTGCTCAGCATTAAACAGAAACTCGCCCCTACCCCCCCCCTCCCCCTTGACATGCAAGAAGCCAGTATAGGAACTGCTCATTCCTGCCAAAGACAATCAGGTACTGGAACAAGCTTCCAAAAGGAACAGTTGAGGCGACAACCCTTGACACATTTGCGTCTATTGCCCCAGGCAATTCAATCCCCATTTGATGATACACTCGCTGAGAAGCCCTTGCAACCAGTGAAATATCTTCTTCAACACCAGGCACAGAAACATTGCAAATCCCATCTACATGCACAGGAGCCAGAATGATCAATAGATTGATCGTGGGCACTTATTATATAGAACAAGAATAGCATACATCTCTGGTAGGATATGGTCTGGAAGAGGTGGAGGCTTGCACATACTCAGGCAGCACCATTGATTTAAATGGTGGATCCGAAGTGGATGTCAGGGCTAGAATCGGAAAGGCTAAGTCAGCATAATTTGTGCTATTAAAGAAAATATGGGAGTAAAAAGAGCTGATTCTTCAAACCAAAGTCATATTTTTCAACACAAATGTCAAAATAGTCCTACTCTTTGGAGCCGAAACTTGGAGAACAACAATGAGCATTACGTAGAAAGTACAGACTTTCATAAACACTTGCCTACTTGTGTATTCTTGTAATGTGCTACTTTTGTAACAAAGTTTCCTGCATAACAGAGGTTAAAAAAATACGTAGCCTATATTTATTATGCCCCACCTATTTGCACGAATTTTTTTTTAATAAATATTTTTTCTATATGTGAATCTATTAGAAAGCTAAAAAAAAAAAAAAAGAAAAAAAGAAAAAAAAAAAAAAAAAAAAAAAAAAAAAAAAGAAAGAATTTTGTGAATTAGCATTTGGAGTTTCAATTTTATTTTTTTTTTTTTTTATTTCTTTGTACTAGTTTTAGAAAAAAATCGTATTCCCTTTCTGTTCGATTTAAAATAAATTCTGTGGATTTGGTAAAAAAAAAAAGTGTTTTAAAGTATATCTAAGATGCAATATGTAATTTATTTGAAATTACAAATAAATATTTCAATCAACTCAATATTGCGAAATAGAGGCCTATACTTTATTTGTATACGATTTCCCTCAGATAAAATCACACATTAATAAATATATAGTGTATTTTGTAAACAACTCATGTCTTCTTAAAGTAGTTATGCCGTTCTAATACGATTTATCAAAATGACCAGTTTATAAAACCCATAAAAATATGTAGACCTTTCTAATTAACATTTGTTTTTTTCTTTTTGACTCAGTTAAAATTTGGAAACATTTAGAAAAGGTATTTTAATTATTATAAGTAAGTGGGTTTTTTTTCCATTTCCATTCAGCATGTCAAATCATGTTTGCAGTGCTTCTTAGTCATGGAACCCTTTTTATTTTTATTTTTTTGGCCGGGGTGGGGGGGGGGGGGGGGTCCAAAATTTTTTTTTATGCCCTTTCCGTTTTGTCCCCCCCCCTCTTCCCCCCCTCCCCCCCATGCATTTAAAAAGGTGATACTTAAGGAAATATCCTCATGACATCTTCAAACACCTAAAATATCCGAGGCCCCCTGAATCGTAGGAGTTCCTGGGCGCACACGGTGGTTCTGAGGTTAAGTGACACCTACATTTTTAACCTAGGCTCTCTTCCCTTGCTTTCCAATTAAGTGTAGAACGTGCAAAACTAAATTCAGATATTTGATAAATGGATTTTTGTATTTTTAATTTATCAAAAATGTTCGGGAGACTATAAAGATGTAATGGGCAATTTTAAGCAAGTGCAAAGGCGTACCCATAAGGGTGACACAACTAAAATAAATATAGTTTACGTCATACGTTATGGTATGAAATTTAAGATGTCTTTGATATTTATTATGGTCAATTTTCCACCCAAAATTTTGAAATGCAACCTAAAAATTATCCGAAAGAAACAACAATTCAAGTATGCGAAAAAATGCACCCCTGCATTTTGAGTTTGCCAAACTGTCTTTAGCACCTTAAATTTCTGCACCCCCTTTACTCACGCTGATCAATGTTACAGTTTGGGGTTGATTATAACCTTGTGCCAAATGATTACTCTGGGGCATGCCACAAACTGAGGGAATTCATTTTATGTATGGCACTAGGCGTCATAATGCCTCACACTAAACCTTAAACATATCCTCCCTGGTTCAAAAAGTTAAATGGAAACTCAATTATAAACCTCTTGATGTTGAAATAATAAAAACTTTTCTGGGGACCCCTCCACCGATCAAGAGTCATTGTGTCTATTGGTATGTGTCTATATTGTGTCTATTGGTATGTGCCTATATTGTGTCTATTGGTATGTGCCTATATTGTGTCTATTGGTATGTGTCTATATTCACAGATAACCATACACGGATATAACACAGATAACCATACACTCTATATTGTGTCTATTGGTATGTGCCTATATTGTGTCTATTGGTATGTGTCTATATTGTGTCTATTGGTATGTGCCTATATTGTTTCTATTGGTATGTGCCTATATTGTGTCTATTGGTATGTGTCTATATTGTGTCTATTGGTATGTGCCTATATTGTGTCTATTGGTATGTGCATATATTGTGTCTATTGGTATGTGTCTATATTGTGTCTATTGGTATGTGTCTATATTGTGTCTATTGGTATGTACCTATATTGTGTCTATTAGTATGTGCCTATATTGTGTCTATTGGTATGTGTCTATATTGTGTCTATTGGTATGTGCCTATATTGTGTCTATTGGTATGTGCCTATATTGTGTCTATTGGTATGTGCCTATATTGTGTCTATTGGTATGTGCCTATAATGTGTCTATTGGTATGTGCCTATATTGTGTCTATTGGTATGTGTCTATATTGTGTCTATTGGTATGTGCCTATATTGTGTCTATTGGTATGTGTCTATATTGTGTCTATTGGTATGTGCCTATATTGTGTCTATTGGTATGTGCCTATATTGTGTCTATTGGTATGTGCCTATATTGTGTCTATTGGTATGTGCCTATATTGTGTCTATTGGTATGTGCCTATATTGTGTCTATTGGTATGTGCCTATATTGTGTCTATTGGTATGTGCCTATATTGTGTCTATTGGTATGTGCCTATATTGTGTCTATTGGTATGTGCCTATATTGTGTCTATTGGTATGTGCCTATATTGTGTCTATTGGTATGTGCCTATATTGTGTCTATTGGTATGTGCCTATATTGTGTCTATTGGTATGTGCCTATATTGTGTCTATTGGTATGTGCCTATATTGTGTCTATTGGTATGTGCCTATATTGTGTCTATTGGTATGTGCCTATATTGTGTCTATTGGTATGTGCCTATATTGTGTCTATTGGTATGTGCCTATATTGTGTCTATTGGTATGTGCCTATATTGTGTCTATTGGTATGTGCCTATATTGTGTCTATTGGTATGTGCCTATATTGTGTCTATTGGTATGTGCCTATATTGTGTCTATTGGTATGTGCCTATATTGTGTCTATTGGTATGTGCCTATATTGTGTCTATTGGTATGTGCCTATATTGTGTCTATTGGTATGTGCCTATATTGTGTCTATTGGTATGTGCCTATATTGTGTCTATTGGTATGTGCCTATATTGTGTCTATTGGTATGTGCCTATATTGTGTCTATTGGTATGTGCCTATATTGTGTCTATTGGTATGTGCCTATATTGTGTCTATTGGTATGTGCCTATATTGTGTCTATTGGTATGTGCCTATATTGTGTCTATTGGTATGTGCCTATATTGTGTCTATTGGTATGTGCCTATATTGTGTCTATTGGTATGTGCCTATATTGTGTCTATTGGTATGTGCCTATATTGTGTCTATTGGTATGTGCCTATATTGTGTCCATTGGTATGTGCCTATATTGTGTCTATTGGTATGTGCATATATTGTGTCTATTGGTATGTGTCTATATTGTGTCTATTGGTATGTGTCTATATTGTGTCTATTGGTATGTGCCTATATTGTGTCTATTGGTATGTGCCTATATCTTGTCTATTTGTATGTGCCTATATTGTGTCTATTGGTATGTGTCTATATTGTGTCTATTGGTATGTGCCTATATTGTGTCTATTGGTATGTGTCTATATTGTGTCTATTGGTATGTGGCTATATTGTGTCTATTGGTATGTGCCTATATTGTGTCTATTGGTAAGTGCCTATATTGTGCCTATTGGTATGTGTCTATATTGTGTCTATTGGTATGCGTCTATATTGTTTCTATTGGTATGTGTCTATATTGTGTCTTATGGTATGTGCCTATATTGTGTCTATTGGTATGTGCCTATATTGTGTCTATTGGTATGTGTCTATATTGTGTCTATTGGTATGTGCCTATATTGTGTCTTTTGGTATGTACCTATATTGTGTCTATTGGTATGTGCCTATATTGTGTCTATTGGTATGTGCCTATATTGTGTCTATTGGTATGTGTCTATATTGTGTCTATTGGTATGTGCCTATATTGTGTCTATTGGTATGTGCCTATATTGTGTCTATTGGTATGTGCCTATATTGTGTCTATTGGTATGTACCTATATTGTGTCTATTGGTATGTGTCTATATTGTGTCTATTGGTATGTGCCTATATTGTGTCTATTGGTATGTGCCTATATTGTGTCTATTGGTATGTGCCTATATTGTGTCTATTGGTATGTGCCTATATTGTGTCTATTGGTATGTGTCTTTATGGTGTCTATTGGTATGTGTCTATATTGTGTCTATTGGTATGTGCCTATATTGTGTCTATTGGTATGTGTCTATATTGTGTCTTTTGGTATGTGCCTATATTGTGTCTATTGGTATGTGCCTATATTGTGTCTATTGGTATGTGTCTATATTGTGTCTATTGGTATGTTCCTATATTGTGTCTATTGGTATGTGTCTATATTGTGTCTATTGGTATGTGTCTATATTGTGTCTATTGGTATGTGCCTATATTGTGTCTATTGGTATGTGCCTATATTGTGTCTATTGGTATGTGCCTATATTGTGTCTATTGGTATGTACCTATATTGTGTCTATTGGTATGTGTCTATATTGTGTCTATTGGTATGTGCCTATATTGTGTCTATTGGTATGTGCCTATATTGTATCTATTGGTATGTGCCTATATTGTGTCTATTGGTATGTGCCTATATTGTGTCTATTGGTATGTGCCTATATTGTGTCTATTGGTATGTACCTATATTGTGTCTATTGGTATGTGTCTATATTGTGTCTATTGGTATGTGCCTATATTGTGTCTATTGGTATGTGCCTATATTGTATCTATTGGTATGTGCCTATATTGTGTCTATTGGTATGTGCCTATATTGTGTCTATTGGTATGTGCCTATATTGTGTCTATTGGTATGTACCTATATTGTGTCTATTGGTATGTGTCTATATTGTGTCTATTGGTATGTGCCTATATTGTGTCTATTGGTATGTGCCTATATTGTGTCTATTGGTATGTGCCTATATTGTGTCTATTGGTATGTGCCTATATTGTGTCTATTGGTATGTGTCTATATTGTGTCTATTGGTATGTGCCTATATTGTGTCTATTGGTATGTGCCTATATTGTGTCTATTGGTATGTGCCTATATTGTGTCTATTGGTATGTGCCTATATTGTGTCTATTGGTATGTGCCTATATTGTGTCTATTGGTATGTGCCTATATTGTGTCTATTGGTATGTGCCTATATTGTGTCTATTGGTATGTGCCTATATTGTGTCTATTGGTATGTGCCTATATTGTGTCTATTGGTATGTGCCTATATTGTGTCTATTGGTATGTGCCTATATTGTGTCTATTGGTATGTGCCTATATTGTGTCTATTGGTATGTGCCTATATTGTGTCTATTGGTATGTGCCTATATTGTGTCTATTGGTATGTGCCTATATTGTGTCTATTGGTATGTGCCTATATTGTGTCTATTGGTATGTGCCTATATTGTGTCTATTGGTATGTGCCTATATTGTGTCTATTGGTATGTGCCTATATTGTGTCTATTGGTATGTGCCTATATTGTGTCTATTGGTATGTGCCTATATTGTGTCTATTGGTATGTGCCTATATTGTGTCTATTGGTATGTGCCTATATTGTGTCTATTGGTATGTGCCTATATTGTGTCTATTGGTATGTGCCTATATTGTGTCTATTGGTATGTGCCTATATTGTGTCTATTGGTATGTGCCTATATTGTGTCTATTGGTATGTGCCTATATTGTGTCTATTGGTATGTGCCTATATTGTGTCTATTGGTATGTGCCTATATTGTGTCTATTGGTATGTGCCTATATTGTGTCTATTGGTATGTGCCTATATTGTGTCTATTGGTATGTGCCTATATTGTGTCTATTGGTATGTGCCTATATTGTGTCTATTGGTATGTGCCTATATTGTGTCTATTGGTATGTGCCTATATTGTGTCTATTGGTATGTGCCTATATTGTGTCTATTGGTATGTGTCTATATTGTGTCTATTGGTATGCGTCTATATTGTTTCTATTGGTATGTGTCTATATTGTGTCTATTGGTATGTGCCTATATTGTGTCTATTGGTATGTGCCTATATTGTGTCTATTGGTATGTGTCTATATTGTGTCTATTGGTATGTGCCTATATTGTGTCTTTTGGTATGTACCTATATTGTGTCTATTGGTATGTGTCTATATTGTGTCTATTGGTATGTGCCTATATTGGGTCTATTGGTATGTGCCTATATTGTGTCTATTGGTATGTGCCTATATTGTGTCTATTGGTATGTGTCTATATTGTGTATATTGGTATGTGCATATATTGCGTCTATTAGTATGTGCCTATATTGTGTCTTTTGTATGTGCCTATAGTGTGCCTATTCGTAAGTGCATATATTCTGTCTATTTGGTATGTGTTTATATTTTTGTTTATTGGTAAGTGCCTATATTGCGTTTATTTGTATGTGCCTATATTGTGTCTATTGGTATGTGCATATATTGTGCCTATTATATGTGCCTATATTGTGTCTATTGTATTTGCCTATTATGTTCTTATTATGTTCTTATTTTGTTCCTATTATGTTCCCTTTTATTTTCCTAATATGTTCCAAATATGTTTCTATTATATTCCTAACACTAACATGTTCCCATTATGTTCCAAATATGTTACTATTATGATCCTGTTATGTCGGAAAATCAACTGAAGTCATTGTTTTAAGTCCAAGTTATTATTTAAAATGAGGAAGCTCTTGAGGTGTGCTGCTTGCTTTATAATCAAAGTGTGAACAATAGGGTGATTGTTATGATCTAATCAAAGTGTGAACAATAAGGTGATTGTTATGATCTAACCAAAATGTGAACAAATGGGTGATTGTTATGATCTAATCAAAGTATGAACAATAGGGTGATTGTTATGATCCTACATAACACCCATGTTGTGTTGTGTATTTTGTGTTGAAACGTTACAGCATTCAGGGCAACTGTATTTTGTGTTGAAATGTTACAGCATTTAGGCCAAATGTATTTTGTGTTGAGAAGTTACAGCATTCAGGCCAACTGTATTTTGTGTTGAAAAGTTACAGCATTCAGGCCAACTGTATTTTGTGTTGAAAAGTTCAAATGCACTTTAACCGCCCCCTTGAAAAATAGAGAACGTTTTATTTTCACCCATAAGTCATAGTTTGAATGTCTTCCCCACTAAAGCAACAAGGGGGATTCGAACACTCGAACACCGTAACATTCTTATCGATGGCTCTGCTCTTCATTTTCCCCCAAATACAGAGCCAATAATATATCAAGATGATTGTTTTATACTACATACAAATGGCCTACCACCCCTTCACCTTTATATACATATATATAT
>CAXITT010000778.1:58699-76357 GCA_964033795.1 Lymnaea stagnalis
TGCTATAACATTAGCCTTCATTGGCATTATATCATGCTATAACATTAGCCTTCATTGGCATTATATCATGCTATAACATTAGCCTTCATTGGCATTATATCATGCTATAACATTAGCCTTCATTGGCATTATATCATGCTATAACATTAGCCTTCATTGGCATTATATCATGCTATAACATTAGCCTTCATTGGCATTATATCATGCTATAACATTAGCCTTCATTGGCATTATATCATGCTATAACATTAGCCTTCATTGGCATTATATCATGCTATAACATTAGCCTTCATTGGCATTATATCATGCTATAACATTAGCCTTCATTGGCATTATATCATGCTATAACATTAGCCTTCATTGGCATTATATCATGCTATAACATTAGCCTTCATTGGCATTATATCATGCTATAACATTAGCCTTCATTGGCATTATATCATGCTATAACATTAGCCTTCATTGGCATTATATCATGCTATAACATTAGCCTTCATTGGCATTATATCATGCTATAACATTAGCCTTCATTGGCATTATATCATGCTATAACATTAGCCTTCATTGGCATTATATCATGCTATAACATTAGCCTTCATTGGCATTATATCATGCTATAACATTAGCCTTCATTGGCATTATATCATGCTATAACATTAGCCTTCATTGGCATTATATCATGCTATAACATTAGCCTTCATTGGCATTATATCATGCTATAACATTAGCCTTCATTGGCATTATATCATGCTATAACATTAGCCTTCATTGGCATTATATCATGCTATAACATTAGCCTTCATTGGCATTAACTTTAGCATGCTGATTGTTAGCACTTAGTTTTAAATGAATTGCAATAATATATATTTTGAAACTTATAATTATTACAATTTCTGGAAACAAATTGCACCACTGATTAACTGATCGAAAATGGATTCTTTCATTGTGATCCGGAACTTGTGTCATGATAATATATTATCTATTATACATGTTAGTGCAGCTCATTGGAAAGGTCGTTGTCCTTTCAAACTTATGTCTCCTGTCACTGAATATAACGGTTTCATCTTTAACTACAATAAATTGCGTTAAAGTGCTTTAAAATTTCTTTTACACACGGTTACATCCCTTGAGGAAGTGCATCACAAGCCGCCATCTTAAATCTTATATCTAAAAATAGGCTGGACTAAGGCACACATAAAAAAACAAGCTATGGTAGCTTTGAAAAAGAACATACATTATTATCCACGCGATAAAATGTCCACACGATGATCACAACCGATGAATGAATAACTTAACGTGATGAATAGGGCTGAACGAAGTCAGAATTCATTGTGAGCTTTACAAGGGTTGATTAGATAGATTTATATGTATCACATAGCTGGACGTTGCTACCAAAATCTATAAAAGGAACTCATTGGGCGGCACGAAAATATGTTCATGAATATTTTGAGAAATTCATTCGTGTACATGTGATACTATAATTATAATAGAGTAATACAAATGATTTATGTGGATATATGACCAAATGAAACCTTTATATGGACTGTTTCAAACTATTGAAAGGACGCTAACAAAAAAATGATACATGTCTTTCAGGATTTATAAAATGCAACACAATTCAAAAATAATATTGCACTCGAATTTAAACTATACACACATACACGCACATATGTTGCTTCTCCGGGGTTCTAATACAACTAGAAATATGTTGACATAACATTTGTTTTATCAGCAAACAATTTAAACAGCATTCAAGTGTGATGAGCAATCGGACACCTTTTTGAAATCTATTTTTTATAGTAATAAAAAGAAATATAGAAATCCAGGAATCACACTACGTGGAGTTTGGGGGAAAAGAAAACTCGTTTATTGTAGAGAGTACACTATCTTGAGATAGCGTCAAAATTGTTTTTACTGAAGTTATCAAACTATAATTCAAAGTATGGCACACCAATGAAGATTTTTGTTTTTAATTTTCGATTCCTCAGCTGCACACCTTTAGGTCATCACTAGTTTCTTGACATGCAGACCATTAACAAGATTGATAAACCCTAGATGCTTCCAGGGCTATCTGGAAAAAGAAAAGATTGCGTACTTCAGAAATAACTGAAATATTTGATGCCTTGGTGAGATACAACAGTCGCATAGGTGAGATACAACAGTCGCAAAGGTGAGATAATTTGATATAAAGAAGAAAAGAAAGCCTTTTTTTAAATATTTCACTTCAGTGCTTTGTAATTTAAATACATTAAGAGGCAAAGTAACATATAGCAACATCTTGGAGCTGAATTTAGCCGTTTCTTCGCAAATATCTAAACGCAATATATACGTTTACTAAAGATATAAGATCATCAGCAGCTTAAGTAAACGTCTAAAGAATGAAAGAAATACCGCTCAGACATGGCATTTAAAAAAAAAATTCGTCTGAGTTTATAAGTGTACCGATCACAAATCTGTTCCTGGTATGATAGGCTGCATGTAGGCGACAGTAGGATATCCCCGAGTTCCGAAATTGTAATCCACTGGGGTGTATGAATAATCTAAATCAGTTCCTTGATTGGGCACTTTGTTATTTCCTGGGTGCCAGCTTTTTGGTCGTGGTGACTGGTTTTCAGAACCCTGGCGGTTTTGTCTGGGCGCTTGGTTTTGACTGAACGCCTGATTTTGAAAACCTTGACGGCTTTGCCTGGGCGTCTGATTTTCAAAACTCTGGAGGTTTTGTCGGGGCGCCTGACTTTCAAAACCGCGATGGCTTTGTCTTGATGCCTGATTTTCAAAACCTTGATAGCTCTGTCTGGGCGCCTGATTTTCCACACTTGGCCAGCCTTGCCTGGGTGTCTGGTTTTCAAAAACTTGACGGGCCTGCCTCATATCCTGATTTTCGACTAAGTGAGCGTTTTGTCGTACGCCCTCTTGTCTCATTGGTTGCCAAACTTCAGGCTTTTTCGGAGTAAACTTGCCCTGCTGAAGGACTTGACTCGGTTTGACGTTAAAACCATTGTCCCCGAGATCTTGCAGAGATCTTTGATTTACAGAAGTTTGTATAGAAACTTGCTGTGCTGGTTGCAGAGGCCCGTGCGACTTCGCAAAAGCAACTGGGTGAAGCTGTTCAGCTGTTGAAAACAATAGAAATTAAAGAATCATTACTGCTAAAGGAGTTGGTTTTAAAGGAATTTTCACTTCAAAAAAAATTGAAGGAGTCAGGGTTTAAAGAAAAATCTAAGATGCCATTAAAACAAAATATTTGTTTTATCAATAGTTTGACTAGAGCAGTCACAAGTTGATTGCTTTGAAAATGTGTTTGAGCTTTCGCCTTTGCTTTCTTCAGTTAAGTAGATTTAAGTTTATTACTGCTTTTCTGAAAGTAAATTTAAAAGTAAAATTGACATGCATGTCCTAATTACTTCAATTTATAAACGTTTTTTGTATTTGGAATTTATGTTTAGTTTTTGTCCCGATAATTAACTAGCAGCTGCAACATGTCCAATAAGTTAGAGACGGGTCTGCTTACCAACTGGGTACTCTCCACCACCGGCCCAGCCCCTGGCCGTGCGATTGAAGTTTGTGCCTTTCAACAAATGAGGTGACTCGTCAGATCTCAGTGTTGATCGTACGGCCGGCAGCGGAGCCAGATCCACCCCCGGGGCGCCTGAGCCCAGATTCAGCCTCTGGTTTTTCTCCCACTCCGTGAGGCTTGAGAACGCGGCGTCCACGTTACCGGCGTTCTCCATGGCAGCCTCCCATGGCGTCTTCTCCTGGCGCAGTGGCTTCACCGGGTTGGCGATCTTGGGCTTTGGAGGCACGAACTTAGCATTAAGTTCGTCGATGACAAATTTATCGGACCTCTGTTTCCTTTTCTCAAACATCCGCCCACCGCGTCCTTTATGCGCTTTCAGGTCAGCGACGATACCGAAACATGTGTCCGGCGGGAGTGCCTTGTGGTCACACTTCTGCGAGTTGAGTCGTAGTTTTTCGAACTGCTCGGGAGTCAGCGCCATTTTCGTCTGTTTTGCATCGCTGTTAATGCGGCTCTTCAAGCTGGGTATCTTGAAGTAGAGAAGGGGTTTGTTCCCGCCTTCGTCCGGACTCAGCTCGCTGTCCAGTTCCTGGAGGTTGGCCACGTCGCCTGCGGATGATGACCACTCACTATGACCCTCATGGACCCACTTGGTGGATTTTCGTTTGCGCTTCATAAACATTTTGGCACCGCGGGCACGGCGATTGGCTGCTGACGTCAGAGACTGCGCGATTATCTTGCACAGTTTCATCTGGTCTGTTATGGTGGGGTAGCTTTTCCCAGGGGTGTCATAAAATGCTGAGTCACCGTACAACTTTCCTGGAATGAATCAACGGGCTGAGTAAGTAATGTCTTTGTGAGTAAGTAATGTCTTTGTGAGTAAGTAATGTCTTTGTGAGTAAGTAATGTCTTTGTGAGTAAGTAATGTCTTTGTGAGTAAGTAATGTCTTTGTGAGTAAGTAATGTCTTTGTGAGTAAGTAATGTCTTTGTGAGTAAGTAATGTCTTTGTGAGTAAGTAATGTCTTTGTGAGTAAGTAATGTCTTTGTGAGTAAGTAATGTCTTTGTGAGTAAGTAATGTCTTTGTGAGTAAGTAATGTCTTTGTGAGTAAGTAAAATGTCTTTGTGAGTAAGTAATGTCTTTGTGAGTAAGTAATGTCTTTGTGAGTAAGTAATGTCTTTGTGAGTAAGTAATGTCTTTGTGAGTAAGTAATGTCTTTGTGAGTAAGTAAAATGTCTTTGTGAGTAAGTAATGTCTTTGTGAGTAAGTAATGTCTTTGTGAGTAAGTAATGTCTTTGTGAGTAAGTAATGTCTTTGTGAGTAAGTAATGTCTTTGTGAGTAAGTAAAATGTCTTTGTGAGTAAGTAATGTCTTTGTGAGTAAGTAATGTCTTTGTGAGTAAGTAATGTCTTTGTGAGTAAGTAATGTCTTTGTGAGTAAGTAATGTCTTTGTGAGTAAGTAAAATGTCTTTGTGAGTAAGTAAAATGTCTTTGTGAGTAAGTAAAATGTCTTTGTGAGTAAGTAATGTCTTTGTGAGTAAGTAAAATGTCTTTGTGAGTAAGTACAATGTCTTTGTGAGTAAGTAATGTCTTTGTGAGTAAGTAAAATGTCTTTGTGAGTAAGTAAAATGTCTTTGTGAGTAAGTAATGTCTTTGTGAGTAAGTAAAATGTCTTTGTGAGTAAGTAAAATGTCTTTGTGAGTAAGTAAAATGTCTTTGTGAGTAAGTAAAATGTCTTTGTGAGTAAGTAATGTCTTTGTGAGTAAGTAATGTCTTTGTGAGTAAGTAAAATGTCTTTGTGAGTAAGTAAAATGTCTTTGTGAGTAAGTAATGTCTTTGTGAGTAAGTAAAATGTCTTTGTGAGTAAGTAAAATGTCTTTGTGAGTAAGTAAAATGTCTTTGTGAGTAAGTAAAATGTCTTTGTGAGTAAGTAATGTCTTTGTGAGTAAGTAATGTCTTTGTGAGTAAGTAAAATGTCTTTGTGAGTAAGTAAAATGTCTTTGTGAGTAAGTAATGTCTTTGTGAGTAAGTAAAATGTCTTTGTGAGTAAGTAAAATGTCTTTGTGAGTAAGTAAAATGTCTTTGTGAGTAAGTAAAATGTCTTTGTGAGTAAGTAAAATGTCTTTGTGAGTAAGTAAAATGTCTTTGTGAGTAAGTAAAATGTCTTTGTGAGTAAGTAAAATGTCTTTGTGAGTAAGTAAAATGTCTTTGTGAGTAAGTAAAATGTCTTTGTGAGTAAGTAAAATGTCTTTGTGAGTAAGTAAAATGTCTTTGTGAGTAAGTAAAATGTCTTTGTGAGTAAGTAAAATGTCTTTGTGAGTAAGTAAAATGTCTTTGTGAGTAAGTAAAATGTCTTTGTGAGTTATGTCAAGCGTATTATAAATTGTTACAGTTCATCAATTACTGACTTGCAATTTCTAATGGTGCTGTACGGTGGTGTTCCAGGTATAATCAGCTGAAAAAAGGGGTGGGTGGGGTAATAGTAATAATAATAAAAATAGCACGGCTTATAAAGTGGAGCAGCCTAAAGGTGGCCCAATAAAGTGACAACGTCGCTGAATGACAGAAGCATCAACGACTGGCACCAACGTGACAACGTTGCTGAATGACAGAAGCATCAACGACTGCCACCAACGTGACAACGTTGCTGAATGACAGAAGCATCAACGACTGGCACCATCGTGACAACGTTGCTGAATGACAGAAGCATCAACGACTGGCACCAACGTGACAACATCGCTGAATGACAGAAGCATCAACGACTGGCACCAACGTGACAACATCGCTGAATGACAGAAGCATCAACGACTGGCACCAACGTGACAACGTTGCTGAATGACAGAAGCAACACCGACTGGCACCAACGCTTCCAAAAAATCGCTGAGAAGTAGGTTTTCTGATTAGTGATATACTGGGTATACAGGTCTAACTGACAAAACATATCAATTCAATGTGATTAAATAACACTTTTTTAGGAGATGTTCTCCATTGTTTGTGACATCCAGTATACTCCTAACTATACTGGTCATTTCCTCAACTCATTCTACATCTTAACGAAACTTAATAAATTAATTCATGCGGCATATTCAGGGTTTTTTTTACTTTGAAGGAAAAAAAAAGTAAGCCATAATATGTTATGATCCACTATTTACTTGGTCAGCAGCATAGATAAACTTGAAATATGTAAGAGCGAGTTGTCGATCATCTATATGTGGAGTCGATTATATATATATGGGTAATCAATTATCTATATGTGGAGTCAATTGTCTATATGTGGAGTCGACTATCTATATGTGCGTCCCATGGAATTTAAGGATAGTGTTTTTATAGACGAGATTATTATTTTTACCGGTTTCAACTACAACTACTGAATCTATAGTGTTGAATGAAACCCAGTTACTTACTCCTCCTTCTGATTACAGAGGAGTCTTGGCTGGAGGCACCATCGTCGTCGTCATCCATGCCCTGGTCATCATAGGGGGAATAAGGCGCGTCATTGAAGCCACTGTCAGCGTGGATCTCCACTGGAGGGGCAAACACGTGTAGGCGCTCATGCCTGTGGTGACTATGGTGGGGGCTTTCCTGGCTCTCATGGTAGAAGTCCTCGTGGCTGCTTTTAGAGAATTGTGATAGGGATATGGGTGGGGGGGGGGTGTTACACAGACACTTATGTCAGCAACAGTTTTAAAGCGTTTAGCAAAATAATTTCTTTGTTCTCTCTAACTTTTTTTAGTTGAGTATTTCCCACTGGCAGTAAATCTATCCCTTCTTGGATGGCTCTCATGTGAATTGTCTGTTAATTGTATCTGCCCGGCTTAAACACACTTGAGTATGCGATAGGCATAGGCTTGTGTTTCATTTGAGTTGGCTGTCAATGTAAGGCATGTCATTGGCGGTCAATGTAAGGCATGTCATTGGCGGTCAATGTAAGGCATGTCATTGGCGGTCAATGTAAGGCATGTCATTGGTGGTCAATGTAAGACATGTCATTGACGGTCAATGTAAGGCATGTCATTGGCTGTCAATATAAGACATGCCATTGGCTGTCAATGTAAGGCATGTCAATGTAAGACATGCCAATTGGCTGTCAATGTAAGACATGTCATTGGCTGTCAATGTAAGGTGTTATTGGCTGTCAATGTAAGACATGCCATTGGCTGTCAATGTAACATATGCCATTGGCTGTCAATGTAAGACATGTTATTGGTTGTCATCCTGATAGGGTTATACCAAACTTTTAAGAGTTTAAGACTTTGTTTTGTAAACTTTGAAAAGTAAGTATTATTTAATTGAATTAATTAAATTGATGATGTCATCGTTTAATGACAAATAAATTAGACTTCTTTTAAATCATTGAAAGTAATCAACTGGTTTCTGGTCAATATTTAAAATCGATTTTGTACAGTTAACTTTTCAGGAGAGACTAGAGAGTTGGGATCGTGTGAAGACGTACTCGGTTTTGGAGGTCGTTGAAATCTGAGACTGCAGCAGTTTCCTCTTCTGTTCCTCTACCAGAGATCGGCCGGGCCTTTTGGTGAAAGGTAATGTGGCGTAGGGGGACACCTCATCTGTCGGCGTCATGGCCTGCTCTTCTCGGGCTGTGTGTTGATCTGATGGCCAGACGTTGGGACGCCACATGTCACGAGCCTTTCCGTTCGTTTTATCCGACACAATTTTCTTTACCCTTTGATTGACAAAATACAGAAAAGGAAAAGGTGGGGGGGGGGGGGGGGGCATGACATTCAGATTCAGTGTGTTCATAGATATATTTTTGTTAGCAATCCAGTATAATTTAGGTGCAGAACTCATGGTGTCCCATACATTCAGTTGCGTTTTCAACCCATGGATAGTTGATAATTATAAAGATCTACTCATAAAGCAATCCCATTATAATTTTGATATTTTTTAATTATTTTTTTTTGGAATGCTTAGCCTTTATGGACATTAAATCAAATGTGACAAATTTTATACAAAAAGGGTCCTAGATTTCGTTATGCTTATATCTTGTCAACATCCCTTAAGTTAGGTTTTATCTTATTTTTGTCGTTTTACTTACTTGAAACATGGGAGGTGGGAGAGCGTTCTCTTTCCCGCCTCTAAGGAAATCCTTTGTGTCACCGATGGACGACGTTGGAGAGAATGGACCGGGGATATCTTTCTTCCTGGAGCCAGGCACGAACTTCGTGGGCTTAAAAACCGGAGCAGAACCCACGAGGTTCCCAGTGCTCAGACTTCCGCTTATGGCAGTTGGCTGAAACTGGAACGGAGGCAGTTGGGCGTCGCTGGACACGGGGTTCGTGAAAGGCGTCGGTCCTTTCTTGTCGATGACGGTCGCAGAACTGAGTGTGCTGGTTGCAGTCGTGCTGAATGACGTTGACCTTTTGGCCTCGCCGACCTCGTTGGATTGGACAACGTTGAACGCCTGGTTCTTGGCATTATAGGATGGACCAAGAATGCTGGTCGTCCTGGTGGTTTCTCGCTGCACCACGGTGGTGGTGCCGCCGTCGTCGCTCTTCTGCACGTGATGCTCACGTGACACCTCCTGTTGGGTCTGACCGTCGTCGAAAGTGGCGTACGTTGTAGTGGACGTGACGCCTGGCGGTTTGGGGCTCACGGGAGGTGGTGGGTTACTGACGGCCTTGGTGGGTTTAGGGCTTACGGGGGGAGGGGCCGGGGCGTAGATCAGAGTAGGCTTGAGGTTGATAGTGGCCTGCGCGGGGCTATAGCTTTGTGTGGGCTTGGGGCTGACAGATGGCGGCACCGGGCTATAGATTTGAGGGGGCTTTGGGCTGACAGATGGCGGCACCGGGCTGACAGATGGTGGCGCCGGACTATAGATTTGTGGAGGCTGAGGGCTGGCCGATGGCGGCGCCGGACTGTTGTTTGAAGGACATTGTGGACTATTTCGGGGAGGCATAGGACTGATGAGAGTGGGAGATTCGACCACAATAGACGAGTCAACGAAAGGTTGGGCCGTGATCGTTGACAGAGATGATGACGACTGCACGTCGTGAACCTCGCCTGTGAAATCTGATGATGTCACAGCCCCCACCTGTGCAGAGATGACGGGTGAGGATTCCAGGGGATGGAAATTGTTTGTTGATGACGACACGTCGTCCACAGTGGCCGTGAGGTTCAGACCTGATGACGTCGAGGTGCTGAACGTGGAGCCAAAGTTCTCGTTCACTACTCCACTAGTCTCGACGGTGGACGTAGTGAGTCGGAACCCTCCCTGTCTCAGGTCACTCTCCGCGGTGTCAAAAGAGTCTGATGTCACGTTGTCGACAGATGACGTCATCACGAGGCGCTGTGACGTTTCTTCGGTTGTGGTAGATTGACCGCCCCCGGGGACAAGGATCGCCTTTTTGGGTTTCTCTCGGCTCAGGTCATCAATGTCTCCCCTAGGACCATGGGGAAAATAGTGAGGCTTTCTACAGTCAGGTTCCAATGAGCATAACAATGACATGGTTTGATAAACTATTCAATCGGAATGACTATAAACATCTGAGTAGCTAATATTTGAAGCCTTTCAGTCTAGTGAGACATTTTTAATGACTGATAGTTTCAAAGGGCAGCATGCCCATTTTTCAAATATTGAGTCATGTTTAATGTTGGCTTCCTTGGGGTAATGACATTTATTTAAGTATTTATATTGCCTCCCGACAAGACTAAACAATCAGGCGTTACAAATTGATGAAACTATATGTGACCTAACTCGTAACTATAACTCGATATCGTAGAGAAGAACGATTCACGTTCAATAGTCTGCTAACAATGGCATATGGAACACAGTAACATGAACAATCATGAGATTAAACAAAATGTATTGTCATGGTTCCTCTGACCAATGATTTTTTATATTCTGTTCACAACTTCCGGCAAAGAGGCCATGTACTAGGCAAAGATGTCAGGTACTGTGAAAAGAGACCGGGTAGTAGGCAAAGGGGCCAGGTATCAGGCAAAATGGTTAGGTACTAGGAAAAAATGTTAGGTAATCGGCAAAGAGAAACATCGCGAATCCCCTATACATAAATTGGAGCCAGAGTGATCAATACATTGATCGTGGGCCCTTAGGATAAATTAGAGGATAAAAGAGACCAATTAGTAGGAAAAGAGGCCAGGTACTAGGAAAAAGGTCAGTACTAGGCAAAGAGGCCAGGTACGAGTTAAAGAGGTCAGGTATTAGGAAAAGGGGCCAGGTAGTAGGCAAAGAGGCTAGGAGTAGGAAAAGAGACTAGGTACTAGGCAAAGATGCCGGGTAGTAGGCAAAGAGAAACGTCACGAATCCCCTCTACAAAAATAGGAGCCAGGGTGATCAATACATTGATCGTGGGTACTTAAGATATAGAAGAAGAAAAAGAAGAGGCCAAGTACTAGGAAAAGAGGACAGGTACTAGGCAAAGAGGCCTAGTACTAGGCAAAGGGGCCAGGTACCAGACAAAAAGGCCAGATACTAGAAAAAGTGGCAAGGTACTAACCTAAATGACTTCTGGCAAAGAAGCCAAATACCAGACGAAGAGGCCAGGTACTAACCTAAATATTTCCAGCGTGAGAGCATCGCCTGCTTGTTCCACGAGCTCGAGGGCCTCGTCCTGACTCTTGTCGTGGACGTGCACGCCATTGATGGAGATGACGGCGTCACCCTCCTGGAGACCATTGATGTGTGCCTGACTCTTCTTGCGAATCTGAACAGGGTAGAATGAAAGACAGGTTTAGATCATATGTGACATCATACATTGATCTATTTTATAATCTTATAGATAAAATCTGAAGTTTGTAGTGATGTTTTACTTCCCGTTGTGCTGGGTGTATTCTGATAGAAGATGCCACGTAGTAGTGTCCAATTTAATAATGTAATAGTCAAGTGTGATGGATGAAATTTTATTTAGTTGTTACGTTTTCATTTTATTTCGTTCGAAAGTGTGACGGACTTGGGGGTGGGGGGTGGGGGTGTGGGTCTGAAATTTGAGACGAGTGGAGGGGTTAAAAGTGTCAGCCGTAGAGAAACGTACATTATGAACGGCCCCTGGTCGTAAATGCATGTGTCCAGGGTGTGTCTTCCGGGATCCCGCAAGATTTTTAGTACCGGTCAACAAAAGACTGGACATTTTCCCATCTGAGGAAATCCGGGTAAAGACTCTTCGAATGACGTTTAAATCTCAGCCATTGACAGATTATCACGAGTTGTAAACTGCAGTTCAATGCACTGAATTACTGAGCTCACTGCCACAACGACACAGGTACACAAGTACACAGGTACTGAAGCGTTTTCAAGTCACGACCACATACATATTGTACAGAGTGACCCTTACCACGATATGTGGAAATAATGTCTTAATTTTCAAATAAAATGCAATTGGGGATATATTTAATGCCATGTGCAAAGACTTCATGTGTAAAACTACCTTTATAACAATTAATGTGATGTAGTGTCTTTTTTCTTCTAAAATCAACAAAGTAAGAAATACAAATAAAAAAACCTTTATCAATATTGCTAATTTATTATTTTTTTCGAAATGAACCCTTGTTACAAATTATTAGAACCCCTTGTTACAAGTTGTTAGATCCCCTTGTTACAAGTTGTTAGAACCCCTTGTTACAAGTTGTTAGAACCCCTTGTTACAAGTTGTTAGAACCCCTTGTTACAAGTTGTTAGAACCCCTTGTTACAAGTTGTTAGAACCCCTGGTCACAAGTCGTTAGAACCCCTTGTTACAAGTTGTTAGAGCCCCTTGTTACAAGTTGTTAGACAATTGGTTTTCTCTTGCATCTGTTGCTGTGTGTGTGATCTTAGGGCAGATCATCCGCAAAATCCAGGTCATGCGGCTGTTTCCATAGTGTCCAGTTGATACCATTTGTCCTCTAGTCTGTAGACATTTTTATTATCCAATCAATGGTCAGCAGGAATAAGAAAGGTGAGCGCAGACACCCCTGTCTGACACCGGTCTGTACCCCAATAGCCGTCTGACACCGGTCTGTACCCCACTAGCCGTCTGACACCGGTCTGTACCCCAATATCCGTCTGACACCTGTCTGTTCCCCAATAGCCGTCTGACACCGGTCTGCACCCCACTAGCCGTCTGACACCTGTCTGTACCCCAATAGCCGTCTGACACCGGTCTGTACCCCAATAGCCGTCTGACACCGGTCTGTACCCCAATAGCCGCAGTTGTTTTCTGCATGACAGTCCTTTGTAAGAAGCATTAATTATGTCTGTCCATTTTTGTGCTACCCTGTAGCGTCTTAGCAGCTTCCACAGAGTCTGTCTGTCTACACTATCAAAAGCCTTCTCATAGCCAATCAAGTTGTGTATAGTGGCGAGCAGGGGCGCCTGCAGCGTGACGCACTGGACGCACGTGCGTCCACTCAAATTTACAAAATTAATATTTGTTTATAAAAGTCAATTAGCGCCTTACCGCTGCACCACGGAGCTCAATTATTAAATTAAATTTTAAAAGCAAATAACAAAATAAAAAATATCAAATTTAAGACTTCCCCCCACCCCTGACTTGTGAGAATGTGAGTGACCGTTATAAACTTTTTTTAAAAATATCTATGCAACTACCGGGTATTTATTACTTTTACATCTCTATTGTAAGACGTGCGCATGTCCGGGCGGCCATATTTGTTTACGTTCAAGTCATTCTTCAAGTCGTCTACTCTAGCACGTTTTTTTTGTTTTTGTAATCGTTGCAGTATTCTTGTATTTCCTCAATTTTCAATAATGGCTGACAGTAATAAAGGTGAGACCGGCGAAAAATCTCCTCCTAAAAAGAAACTGTGTATTACATCATTCTTTAAAAAAAAATTGCAACGCCCGGTTGATCCGCAACATCAACGTCATCAACAAATGTGCCACAGGTGCAAGATGCTGCCAAAAATACTCCCGCAATGACATTATTATTGGATACAGCAGCTATCTCAAGCATACAGCAGCTATCTCAAGCATACAGCAGCTATCTCAAGCATACAGCAGCTATCTCAAGCATACAGCAGCTATCTCAAGCGTACAATGACAAAGTCCAAAGGAACACAGCTGCTCTCCAATCCATTATTAAAACAATAATAATGTGTGGACAGCAAAACATACCAATGCGCGGAAAATCAGATGATCGGAGCAATTTTATGGCTCTTCTTAATTTCAAAGCCGACGATCTTGCTCTCGGTGAGCATCTACGCATCGCGTCAGGTAATTCAAAATACATCAGTCATAGAATACAAAACGAGCTGGTTGCTCTGTGCGGAAAACAGATTCGAGACAAGATCGTCAACGAATGCATCGCTGCAAAATACTTCAGCATCATTGTTGACGAAACTACAGATATCTCACTCAAGGAGCAAGTGAGTTGGAATCTTCTTTTTGTCACATCTGATGCAAAACGGCATGAAGAAGAACTTGTGTCCTTTGAGGAAACGTCTGACACAACAGGTGAAACGCTATATAATCTAATTACTGGAAAACTACAAGAGCTTGGCCTTGATATCCGCAATATTGTTGGTCTCGGGTTCAATGGAGCTGCAAACATGAGTGGAAAAGTAAAAGGAGTTAGAGGACGCTTCCAACATGTGGAAACAGCAGAATACGTCCACTGTCGATCACATGCACTAAACTTAGCTATTGTGAACACTTGAAGTGAGGGCGCCGTTAGAAATATGTACAACACGGTCAGTGAAACTGTTAACTTTATTACATCATCTGCCAAACGTCTAAATACAAACTCAAGCCATGAAGATGCAACACGACTTAAGAAATTCTGTGCTACAAGGTGGACTCGACATGAAGAAACATTACAAAGGTTTGAAGAGAACATTTGTATTATACTTAAAACTCTTGGCCGGTTTGACTCAAGATCATGATCGTCAAACATCTGTCAAAGCAAACGGTCTCCAATTATAAATCCAGAATTTTCAGTTCATATATACGCTTGTCGTTGTTCATCACTACTTGCGCTACACGAAACCGATTTCCTACTCATTGCAGTCTGTGGATCAGAATTTAGTTCGTGCCTCTAGAGAGTGCAAGGAGTTGATCGACTTTCTGAAATTGAAACGGAGCAATGACGATTCATGCAATTCATTGTTTGACGAGGCCTCCAAGTTAGCACAGAAATTGAATGTTGAGGTCAAAGCACCAAGGGTTACTGCTAGAAAACAGTACAGATCAAATGCACAGGGACCGATCAATTCGATGCAAGATTACTTCAGACTAAATTTTCACAATTCCTTTTTGGATCACCTAATAACAGAACTTCAAGACCGCATTTGTGCATCATCAGGACGTTTGACAGCAGAAATGCTTATGCCGCAACATATATCCAGTCTGACTAAGGATGACATGGATAAAATTCGGGAAGCTTATGCGGCATTCATTAATTCAGATGATCTTGATGTAGAGATTGAGAGGTGGAAGTTCAAACTTTCTGCGCGTGAAGGAGAAGTCAGCAACTCTGCCGTGTCTTTGCAAGACTGTTTTTTACTCACGAAGGATTTATACCCAAATTTGCACACTGTTTTCATTGCACTTTTACCAATGCCTGTTACATCCGCCACAGCTGAACGCAGCTTCTCGGCGCTCCACCGTCTCAAGAGTTCTATGCATTCAACAATGGGATCAGAACGACTGTCAGCTCTGGCGCTGCTGCATGTTCACACCGACATATTTCCTGACGTCACTAAAGTCATAAAAAACTTCCATGCCACAGGACATCGTAGAATTGTGTGTGCTTTTGTTGACAATGATGACTGATTTGCCAAACAACTTGTTTACGTCAGGTATATGACGGTAAGTATACTTGGGCTAGATTATGTTTGTAGCCCGTTCTTTGCGTAAAATGTTTGAAATATTGGTGAAATAGAAAAAATGATTAAAATTATGCCTGTTTTGGTTTATGTTTTGATGGAGTACTTTTGCTAATATGAGACATTTGAGTCATGGCATATGAGTCATGGCATGTTGTGACATTTATTTAGCAGTATATGATTAAGAATTGCTGATCAACGACGATAGGAGACGGGAAGGTGTGCGTCCATTTTGTTGAAGGCTGTGGGCGCCCCTGGTGGCGAGTGTCACTCCATGGATTGTTCCACTATAATTCTAAGTATGGCAATCTGGTCTGGGCAGGATCTGTCTTTTCTGAAACCTGCTTGTTGGTCCCTAAGATGGGTATCTTTGGGAGCTTAATGAATTGTCCTTCTTTCCACTAAATCCGTATCTGTTCTTCCTCCCATTTTTTCTTGAATAGTGTATGTAGCATTTCAGTGCTAGTCGTAATATCTGCTGTCTTCTGCCGGTATGTCTTGACCTGCCGCCTTGCCTTTCTTCAGTTGTTTAATTGCTCTGCATATTTCTTGCTTTGTGTGTGTGCTGCAATGTATTTCTAGATCTTGTTCCGCTGGCTCTATGTTGAGTGTGTGTTGTGGTGTTGGCCGTTTGAGGAGTTCTTCAAAATGTTCTATCCATCTTTTTTTCTGACCCTCTTTATCAGGCATTGATTTCCCATCTTTAGTTCTAAATGGTCTTTCTGGATTGTTGAACTTTAAAGATAACTTTCTATCTGTCTTTATACCACGTTTAACATGTTTATGTGCGTCTGCGTATTCTGCTGATGCTCTGGCCTTTTCGGTTCTGGTTCGGCTATTGTTTACATTTGCCTTCTTCTTTATCCTATATTGGATTTTTTCCATGGCTTCAGCAGAAATCCAGTCTTTATGCTTTTTTTGCCTACGGCCCAACACTTCTTCGCAGGTAGTCATGAATATTTCTTTGATGTCTTTCCAATTTTTGCCAAGTTCTTGTAGGATCTGGAACTTGTTGGAGATAGTAAGTTTAGTTCTTGTAGGATCTGGAACTTGTTGGAGATGGTAAGTTTAGTTCTTGTAGGATCTGGAACTTGTTGGAGATAGTAAGTTTAGTTTGGATTCGTCTTTCAAGAGACTGGTCTTAAAACGTTGGCGCTTGCTCGCGTTCTTTTTCAGTTTCAGACTTAGTTTGGCAATTAGTAGACGAGGGTCTGAGGCTACATATGTTTCAGACTTAGTTTGGCAATTAGTAGACGAGGGTCTGAGGCTACATATGTTTAAGACTTAGTTTGGCAATTAGTAGACGAGGGTCTGAGGCTACATATGTTTCAGACTTAGTTTGGCAATTAGTAGACGAGGGTCTGAGGCTACATATGTTTCAGACTTAGTTTGGCAATTAGTAGACGAGGGTCTGAGGCTACATATGTTTCAGACTTAGTTTGGCAATTAGTAGACGAGGGTCTGAGGCTACATATGTCCCCCTTTTTACCCTTTAACATCTTTGAAAAATGTGTGTCTGTGTCTTGTGTACTTGATCAAGCTGGGTGTTGTGTACTTGATCAAGCTGGATGTTGTGTACTTGATCAAGGTGTGTTGGTGTAATTGATGAAGGTGTGTTGGTGTACTTGATCAAGGTGTGTGGGTGTAATTGATCAAGTTGTGTTGTTGTACTTGATCAAGGTGTGTTGGTGTAATTGATGAATGTGTGTTGGTGTAATTAATCAAGGTGTGTGGGTGTACTTGATCAAGTTGTGTTGGTGTACTTGATCAAGGAGTGTTGGTATACTTGATCAAGGTGTGTTGGTGTAATTGATCAAGGTGTGTTGTTGTACTTGATCGAGGTGTGTTGGTGTAATTGATCAAGTTGTGTTGGTATACTTGATCAAGGTGTGTTGGTATACTTGATCAAGGTGTGTTGGTATACTTGATCAAGGTGTGTTGGTGTAATTGATCAAGTTGTGTTGGTGTACTTGATCAAGGTATTTTGTGTACTTGATCAAGGTGTGTTGGTGTAATTGATAAAGTTGTTTTGTGTACTAGATCAAGGTGTGTTGGCATACTTGATCAATTTGTTTTGTGTACTTGATCAAGGTATGTTGGTGTACTTGATCAAGGTGTTTTGGTGTACTTGGTCAAGGTGTTTTGGTGTACTTGGTCAAGGTGTGTTGGTGTACTTGATCAAGGTGTTAGTGTACTTTAAACGAACTTTTATAATGAAACATCAATTACTGTGTACTTCAAGTTCGCATAATGTAACTTTTCAAAATTTAATTCAATGCCGGAGAAAGGCTAAAAAAAGTTCTGATAGAGAACCAACCCCCCCCCCCCAACGTTCTGATAGAG
>CAXITT010000778.1:78760-115851 GCA_964033795.1 Lymnaea stagnalis
TGTTCTTGTCTTGTTCTTGTCTTGTTCTTGTCTTGTTCTTGTCTTGTTCTTGTCTTGTTCTTGTCTTGTTCTTGTCTTGTTCTTGTCTTGTTCTTGTCTTGTTCTTGTCTTGTTCTTGTCTTGTTCTTGTCTTGTTCTTGTCTTGTAAAAGACATGTTGAATGCACTACCCTAGAGCGAGTAAATATGGTTCGGATTCTTTCCTTGAAAAAAAAATAATCGAAACAATGATTTTGTTTAATATGAATGATCTGAAGGGAGCCACGATAAATCATGATGGTCTCATGTCACTATATTGTCACAATATTTGCTCAGTTTGCGAAATCCTTTGGTGCGATAACCCCTACACATAACAAGTCTATAACAACGCTCTAATGTAAGTAAAGTCGCTCTCAGAAACACACTTTCCAATTATCCCCCCTCTCTCTCTCTCTCTCTCTTTATTTATCACCCTCTCTCCCCCACCTTTATCTAACCCCCTCTCTGCTCTCTGTGTCTCTCCTGCTCTCAATCTCTCCTTTTATTACTATCTCTCTTTTCTCTTCCTCTATGGTCCTTTATAATGAACTCAAAAGTCAGATTGTTGGCATATCTTATTAAATATTTAAATTACAATGTACATAAATTTACGTTTCCAAAAATGTCTTTAAAGGCTCGTGGGTAAAAGCAGAAACAGTGACGTCACTAAAGGGGGGGGGGTGCTGCCCACACTGGGTGACCCCCTCACAGTTTAGGCACAACATGGAACTTTGACAATTAGATTTAGCTTGATCGAGTTTTATATTTTAGTTAAATACAAGAGCAGGGTGCTACCAGACAAAGTGCTACCAGTACAGAGTGCTATCAGTACAGAGTGCTATCAGTACAGAGTGCTATCAGTACAGAATGCCACCAGATAAAGTGTCACCAGTACAGATTACTACCAGTACAGAGTGCTATCAGTACAAAGCTCCTCAGGAACAGAGTGCTAACAGTACAGAATGATACCAGTACAGAGTGCCTCCAGTACAGAGTGCTACCAGTGCACAGAGCTACCAGTACAGAGTGCTACCAGTGCACAGTGCCATTAGACAAAGTGACTCCAGCACAAGTACTACCAGTAAAGTGTGCTATCACTACAGGGAGCCACGGGATCAGGTGCAACCAGAGCGTCTAGGGCGTCTGTGTCTTTTCCTTAAGATCAGTGGCGTCGCTTCTGACGCCTATCACACAATGACAGCACACCTAGCCTACCACACAATGACATCACACCTGGCCTATCACAAAAAGACTGCACACCTGCCCTATCACACAATGACAGCACTCCTGAACTATCACAAAAAGACAGCACTCCTGGCCTATCACAAAATGACAACACACCTGGCTGTCACACAATGACAACACACCTGGCCTATCACACAAAGACAGCACGCCTGGCCTATCAACCAATGACAGCGCACCTGGCCTATCACACAATGACAGCTCACCTAGACTACCACACAATGACAGCACACCTGGCCTATTACACAATGACAGCACACCTAGCCTACCACACAATGACAGCACACCTGGCCTATCACAAAAAGACAGCACACCTGGCCTACCACACAATGACAACAACCCACCTGGCATATTACAAACTGACAGCACACCTGGCCTATCACAAAAAGACAGCACACCTGGCCTATCACACAATGACAGCACTCCTGACCTATCACACAATGACAGCACACCTGGCCTATTACACAATGACAGCACACCTAGCCTACCACACAATGACAGCACACCTGGCCTATCACAAAAAGACAGCACACCAGGCCTACCACACAATGACAACAACCCACCTGGCATATTACACAATGACAGTACAACTGGTCTATCACAAAAAGACAGCACACCTGGCCTATCACACAGTGACAGCTCTCCTGACCTATCGCAAAAAGACAGCACTCCTGTCCTATCACACAATGACAGCGCACATGGCCTTTCACACAATGGCATCACACCTGGCCTATCACATAATGAAAGCAGTGTTTTAAATGGGAAGGAGTTTGATGACCTTTTCTGTAACATTCTTAAGACCTCAGTTGTAACATTCTTATGACCTCATATGTGACTTTATGACCTCATTTGTGACTTTCTTATGACATCATTTGTGACTTTCTTATCACATTCTTTGTAACATGCTTATGACCTTAGTTGTGACATTCTCATGCACGCAGTTGTGACATTCTGATGACCTCATGTGTAACCTTCTAATGACATTCGTTGTAACATTCTTATGACCTTAGTTGTGACATTCTCATGAACGCAGTTGTGACATTCTTATGGCCTCAGTTGTGACATTCCTATGACCTTAGTTGTGACATTCTTATTACCTCAGTTGTGACATTCCTATGACCTTAGTTGTGATATTCTTTAAAAACAGGAATTTATAAACTGGACTTAAGGATGTTTTGTGCTGAAAGTTACACAAATGCTGACATAATGTCATATATCAAGGAGGTGTCATGAATTATGCAGGTGGACAAGATGACGCAATGTCATATTTCAAGGTGTCATGAATTTATGCAGGTGTACAAGATGACAAATGTCATAATTTCAAGGTGTCATGAATTTATGCAGGTGCACAAGCTGACACAATGTCATAAATTCAAATGAGTAAAACAGAGTATGGTAAAACCCGAAAAAAAAAGGAACGCAACAAAACAACGAACATGTCGGCATAAAGCCTTCGTCAGCGAACAAAACAGAAAAATTGGTATAAAAATAAAAATAAGAAACAGCACCGAGCTTAGAAGTAGTCTCCGTGGGCTGCAAAAGAAATGGGACAGAAAGTAAGTGAGTGAGAGATTAAATAGGGAAGAGCAAAAGAAAAGAAGATAAAAAAAGTCCACTGCGATAGGTCAGGACGTGGAGGGGCGGAGCTAGGGTAAAGCTGTGAAAAGAGACATGACATTCATCCCATGTGGTGTCAAAGTGCCATAATTCAAGATAAACCAGTGTTCCAAATTCACCCGGCTGGGTGTGTTCGTGCTAGCTACGATCACACTTATTGAAAAGTCCGTCTTGCCCTGGTGGTCGCCTCTATTGAAGTGTTTGGAGACGGGACACTGTTTAGAATATGAGCACAAAGAGAATATTTTCCTTTTTTTCCGTGAAAAGATTATCAACAACACGCTGGGGGAGTGGGGCTCTACTATGGCATGTGTGGCGGTAATTGAAGCTCTACGTGACCTTCGTAAACATGTGGACACACAAAGTCTTTTCTCTGTTGTCGACGATTTCACATTTCTCTACTACCTTTACTTTTGGGCTGATATACTTGAGAAAGTTACTCTTACTCAGCAAACATGCAGACTGAGGGGCTTTTCTCTTAATAAAGTGCTGGCCTTGTGTGCTAAGACTCTGCACAAGAAGTGCTAAGACTTACTCTACACAAAAAGTGCTAAGACTTACTCTGCACAAGAAGTGCTAAGACTTACTCTGCACAAGAAGTGCTAAGACTTACTCTGCACAAGAAGTGCTAAGACTTACTCTGCACAAGAAGTGTTATGACTTACTTTGCACAAGAAGTGATATGACTTACTCGGCACAAGAAGTGCTTTGACTTACTCGGCATAAGAAGTGCTATGACTTAATCTGCGCAAAAAGCGCTAAGACTTACTCTGCACAAGAAGCTCATTCTAAGAGTGGAGCAAGGCATTGAACAATCAAATTTAAAATCAGACCAGTGAGACCAAAATGGAATTAATTTCAGTAGAGAGAATACTAAGGTTCCTGAAGAAAAGGGCAGGTGATCATTCAAGAGACGCCGTACTCGGTTGCAAGACGAAAACAAGACTTAAGATAAAGGGCCACCAAGGAAGTAGGCGATAATACTATGTTTGAGGCCATTTAAGCGGTGAGTCTACTACTGGAGACTGAACAAGATTCACTGTTATCCATTCCCAAACTGACCAGTTTCCATGATGCGTTATCAAAAAGTAAACTTTCAGAATGCTACCAGTACAGAGTGCTACCAGTACACAGTGCTACCAGTACAGAGTGCCACTAGAACCTGAAAGTAATAGATATTAATCTATAGACGAAACCGAAGATTGGTCAAACTTTGAAGTTTTAAAAATTGTGTTTGACTGGGACTTCCTAGAATAGCTCCCAAATCGACTCACTTAGCCCACAATTATTTCTGTGCCTGTAGCTTCAAGTGAGGGGTGCTCTTCAAAATTAAAATTTAAAATAACTATTTGCGACCTACAATGGAACAATCCATGCTTCTGGTCTTGCAAATTACAAGAAACGGATTTATTGAAGAATTTTGATTGTTGTGAAGTGATTAAGATTTTTGCATCTTTGAAAACCAGGAGCGTCAAGTTTTTACTGTACAGTTTAATTTTTCAATAAAAATTATTTTGTTACATTTTTAAAAACACATCAAATTCTACATTTTCTTGGTATGTCTTTTTTAACGGTATGACTTAATTTACAAACAATGCTATAGGTGATTCTGTATGATCTGGTTAGAATGACTCGGTTAAACAATACCATAGGCGACTCTGCATGATCTGGTTAGAATGACTCGGTCAAACAATACCATAGGCGATTCTGTATGATCTGGTTAGAATGACTCGGTCAAACAATACCATAGGCGATTCTGTATGATCTGGTTAGAATGACTCGGTCAAACAATGCCATAGGTGATTCTGTATGATCTGGTTAGAATGACTCGGTTAAACAATACCATAGGCGATTCTGTATGATCTGGTTAGAATGACTCGGTTAAACAATACCATAGGCGATTCTGTATGATCTGGTTAGAATGACTCGGTCAAACAATGCCATAGGTGATTCTGTATGATCTGGTTAGAATGACTCGGTTAAACAATACCATAGGCGATTCTGTATGATCTGGTTAGAATGACTCGGTCAAACAATGCCATAGGCGATTCTGTATGATCTGGTTAGAATGACTCGGTTAAACAATACCATAGGTGATTTTGTATGATCTGGTTAGAATGACTCGGTTAAACAATACCATAGGCGATTCTGTATGATCTGGTTAGAATGACTCGATGGAGATTCAGCTGAGGAGATGGGGCGAAGGGGTTTATACCAGGTGATGGTAACCCTAGTGACGTCACTGTGAGGAAACTACAATACGTTGTTTCAATTATTCTGTGAGTGCTTCTAGAGCATGGCTGCCTTGACGTTTCTAGAGCATGGCTGCCTTGACGCTTCTAGAGCATGGCTGCCTTGACGCTTCTAGAGCATGGCTGCCTTAACGCTTCTAGAGCATGGCTGCCTTAACGCTTCTAGAGCATGGCTGCCTTGACGCTTCTAGAGCATGGCTGCCTTGACGCTTCTAGAGCATGGCTGCCTTGACGTTTCTAGAGCATGGCTGCCTTGACGTTTCTAGAGCATGGCTGCCTTGACGTTTCTAGAGCATGGCTGCCTTAACGCTTCTAGAGCATGGCTGCCTTGACGCTTCTAGAGCATGGCTGCCTTGACGCTTCTAGAGCATGGCTGCCTTTCCCGAGAATTAGATACAATACATGCTATTTCTTAATGATGGTTTTGAACTTTAATCATGTGCAGATATTATAGGATGTGGTCTTACCTTGTTTATTGTTAAGGGCAGAGAACCTCCCCCTGACAGGCGAAACCCCCATGGAGCTCCACCCTGTAACGTGACTTGAATCCTTTCAGCGCTCACCATCTCACCAAGTAGGCGTGGTACGGAGGAGGCGTGGTTACGGCGTAGAGTCGACTTCCGGGAGGACTAGCTGACGTGACTAGGGCACGTCACTCTAGACTCATAACAGCTCTTAGCCAATGGGTGGCGTTCCTCGGGTTCGTTGGGCGGGACTGGAGAAAGATGAAGCCAGTGTCTTCACGCTGAAAAGTTCAGACAAAAGAAAATTTCATAAAATGTTATAATTTAAAATTAATTCCAATAAAATAGTAAGATCCCTCAGGCCTTTCACAGGCCTCTCACAGGCCTCTCTCAGGCCTCTCACAGGCCTCTCTCAGGCCTCTCTCAGGCCTCTCTCAGGCCTCTCTCAAAAACGACAAATGTTTTTCATAAATTGAATATTTCAGATTTCAACTAAAAAAATCCACAATTGCATTGGCTGCCGGTCCGCGGTCGCATGGAGTACAAAATTGCAACTCTGTGCTACCGCTGCTTGCATGACCTGGCACCGTCCTATCTCAAAGCGCTCATGACGCCTATGTACCCGCTAGACAACTCCGCTCATCCGATAGTAGCAAACTCTCGATACCACATCTTCGCGTTGAGACTTACGGAAGGCGCACGTTCGCATTTGCTGGCCCAACAATTTGGAACACACTCCCTGCCGCTCTCAGAAACAGCCAAACACTGGAGTCTTTCAAAACTGAGTTGAAAACATATCTATTTCGCAAACACCTGTTTGGGTCATGTTGTCTACCATCTTTTTCAGCTAGTTATTATCTCCTGGATGTACAATGGCCTGTGTTGCTTATGGTTGCAAGGGATGAAAGACTTAGAATGGGTATTCTGGTATGTAGTTTTTAGAATGGGTATTCTGGTATGTAGTTTTTGTAATGATGTGTTTTGTATTTCAATTTGGTAAAATATAGATTTTTTTTATTTCTCTTTTAATATGGATGACTTTGTACCGCGCTTTGAGCTCTTGTGGATGAAGCGTGATTTTTAAATAAGCTTTATTATTATTATTATTAAAAAGTAAAGTCTTGGTCTATTGGTCCTGAGATCATAAAGGGCGTAAAGTCTTGGTCTATTGGTCCTGAATCATAAAAGGCGTAAAGTCTTGGTCTATTGGTCCTGAGATCATAAGGGGGTAAAGTCTTGGTCTATTGGTCCTGAGATCATAAAGGGCGTAAAGTCTTGGTCTATTGGTTCTGAGATCATAAAGGGCGTAAAGTCTTGGTCTATTGGTTCTGAGATCATAAAGGGCGTAAAGTCTTGGTCTATTGGTCCTGAGATCATAAAGGGCGTAAAGTCTTGGTCTATTGGTGCTGAGATCATAAAGGGTGTAAAGTCTTGGTCCATTGGTCCTAAGATCATAAAGGGCGTAAAGTCTTGGCAGCACAAAGTTGGAGACAAACATCGGTGTATAGTTACTAGTACTTGATACATGGCTATCCGGACGTTTCTGTTGTTGAGTATTTCTGGTTTAGCCCTTAAATGGAAAGTCAAATTAATGTAGTTTTGATAATTTCAAATCCTTTTGAAAAATCTCTTCCCTAACCCTAAGCCTAACCCTAATCCTAGCCCTAATCCTAGCCCTATTCCTAGCCCTAATCCTAGCCCTAATCCTAGCCCTAATAAATCGAGGTGGACCCTATAAAGAAACTTTACCTTCCCAAATTGCGTGAGGAAAGAAAATTGTGTTGGGAGAGGGGGGGCGATACATCAGCATGCACGCACGTGGGCACATGTTTATTTACATTATAAACTGGCTGGTTTTTTTTAAATGATATAGAACATCTACCAGATCCAGAGCTCCAACGGTTCACATGTTAGTGCTCTTCGTGTTAGTCAAGGAAAGTTCACGTTCATAAAGTTAACATTCATAAAGTAAATATTCATACAGTTAACATTCATATAGTTAACATTCATACAGTTAACATTCATAAAGTTAACACTCAGGCGATCTTTAAGACAAACTTATGACAGTTCTGAAATGTAGCCACGTGTTGTGTATTCAATGCTACCTCTGTTTTGCTAGCTAGTCTCTTTTGGCTTATTTTTTGGTGTTGTGCAAAATTTGATTTTTTTTAAAAATGTGTGCATTGTACGCTGTGCACGAGCATGTACGTTAGACAAGAACACCAGCTACAAATTGTGTGCATTGTACGCTGTGCACCAGCATGTACGTTAGACAAGAACACCAGCTACAAATTGTGTGCATTGTACGCTGTGCACCAGCATGTACGTTAGACAAGAACACCAGCTACAAATTGTGTGCATTGTACGCTGTGCACCAGCATGTACGTTAGACAAGAACACCAGCTACAAATTGTGTGCATTGTACGCTGTGCACCAGCATGTACGTTAGACAAGAACACCAGCTACAAATTGTGTGCATTGTACGCTGTGCACCAGCATGTACGTTAGACAAGAACACCAGCTACAAATTGTGTGCATTGTACGCTGTGCACCAGCATGTACGTTAGACAAGAACACCAGCTACAAATTGTGTGCATTGTACGCTGTGCACCAGCATGTACGTTAGACAAGAACACCAGCTACAAATTGTGTGCATTGTACGCTGTGCACCAGCATGTACGTTAGACAAGAACACCAGCTACAAATTGTGTGCATTGTACGCTGTGCACCAGCATGTACGTTAGACAAGAACACCAGCTACAAATTGTGTGCATTGTACGCTGTGCACCAGCATGTACGTTAGACAAGAACACCAGCTACAAATTGTGTGCATTGTACGCTGTGCACCAGCATGTACGTTAGACAAGAACACCAGCTACAAATTGTGTGCATTGTACGCTGTGCACCAGCATGTACGTTAGACAAGAACACCAGCTACAAATTGTGTGCATTGTACGCTGTGCACCAGCATGTACGTTAGACAAGAACACCAGCTACAAATTGTGTGCATTGTACGCTGTGCACCAGCATGTACGTTAGACAAGAACACCAGCTACAAATTGTGTGCATTGTACGCTGTGCACCAGCATGTACGTTAGACAAGAACACCAGCTACAAATTGTGTGCATTGTACGCTGTGCACCAGCATGTACGTTAGACAAGAACACCAGCTACAAATTGTGTGCATTGTACGCTGTGCACCAGCATGTACGTTAGACAAGAACACCAGCTACAAATTGTGTGCATTGTACGCTGTGCACCAGCATGTACGTTAGACAAGAACACCAGCTACAAATTGTGTGCATTGTACACTGTGCACCAGCATGTACGTTAGACAAGAACACCAGCTACAAATTGTGTACTCAGACCTTTTACACCCTGTGCGAGCGCGCACGCGTGTTTTTTTTTACAGGGAACATTGCGCGTGTCTGCGCCCAAACTCTACCTAAGGCCATCTTATTACCATCTTATTACCATCTTATTACCATCTTATTACCATCTTATTACCATCTTATTACCATCTTATTACCATCTTATTACCATCTTATTACCACCCTCCTGTCTTGCATTTCCACTTCTGTTTCTCAGAGAAATCACAACCTTAATCAGAGGCGGTTACTGGGGTTGGTTGGTGTCCCCCATTGCGGTAAACTCATAGTGTCATCCCCCTTGGCCACGGCCAGGTCTGCACCGAGATATTTTAACCATATCTTACAGTATCGCATATTATTGTTTGTCAATTAATTCTTTAGTCAGCAAAATACATAAGAAGAAAACATAGAATTTAAGGATACATATTTGAAATAATAATTTTTTTTTATTAAACTTCGTTTTCCGGTCTTCAGAGATGCAAACCTGTCAACATTATAGACTTTATCACTTTCAATGAAAAAATCTCCAGACCAGTACAAGGGTGACCTCAGATCTTTATAGGAGACTAGCGAGTACCCGGCATGCGTTGCAATGCCACTCAAGGAAAGAAAGCGTTTGTATGTTATGTTTCTTCAAGAGCTTTTAAATACTCAAAATTTTTCTTGTTTTTCCATCTGGTATATACACGAATAAATCAGAAGATTTTCCGACGCGAGAGCAGGCCACATACATCTGTTCATGGGCGAAGCATGGGTTTTCCAAATTTAGTCCGCAAACTTGTAGCGATTGTCCCTGTGCTTTGTAGATAGTCATTGTAGACGCGTGTCGCATCGGAAACTGTAGGCGTTTGAATTCAAATGGCATATCTGTTGGAATCATTGGGGTGAATGGCAAAAGTACATCACCTAGTTTAAATTTTCCATTTAAAATAGTAACTTCAATGGAACCAATTTCGGAAGATTCATTTGAAAAAATGTACCGTACATAATGCTTCGATATCAAAGTGCGTTTCTCGTTGCAAATCAAGAGCGAAAAGTTTGTTTGCAGATCGATTCCGAGAGGTCATTCCCAACTCATGAATCATCAATCGATATGAATAGTATTTCATAGCACTGTCTTTCTTATTCGAATTTCTCAATTTGATGTCAAAATGATATCCATCTTCTCCTTGCCAAAATAAAATAGGATATTGCAATCAAACGTATGAGCGATGAGTTTCTGAGACTCGCTGAACATCAACACTTCTGCGATGAAGAATTATATCACTTGAGTTAAATTCTTTGCCAACTATAATGATCGCCACTTCATCAATTGTTGGTGCATTGTATTGTCTTTCATGTTGGCCGACAGGTCTGCTCTAACTATGACTTTGTATTCATCAGTCGGCATCTTTTCAAGTGCAACTCTATACATTTGAATTAATTCGTTGTGTTGCAAAAATAACGTTTGCATTGCAGCGACGATTTCTCGTTTAGTGACCGTATTGATATGACAACGTTGATCGATTTGCTCATCAGTATTCCCCATGAAATCATTTGAAGACATTTGTGATCTGTCTTTGGCATTGGCATCAGAGATCCTACACGATGGTAAATTTGGCCTTTCACTTTACTTTAAATGTTGGCATGTAATTCTCGCGCACGATATTTGTTGCACCGAACGATGTCATTTGGAAACATGAATTGCATTTGCGTATGTTTGCCAAGAAATGTTTCGATTGGCTATTGTCACCTGATACCAACAATGATAATGGTTTTGATGGTGAATGTAATTCTTACACGTTAGGATCTCCCATCTTTTTACATGAAAACCTCGGACAATAGGTACGTTCATTGTTGGCAGGAGACTTCCAGTTGTATAGTTTCTAATTAATTTATAAATCGTAAATTCCAGCGGTAAAAAATGACCATAGTTCAATATCTACGCTGTAAAGTGTGTTATTTAATTACTTGAGAAACCATCGATTCGTGTAAAATGTATTTACATAACACAAAACAACTCCGAAATTATAAGACTCTATTCAAGAAATACTCTTAGTTGAAAAAAAAAAACGCGATTTCGATGTCATTTCCGATTCTAAAATGCGTCACAAAATTCAAGCTTATTTATACACATAACAAAAATACTCTCTACACTAAAAATGTAAAAACGTGTTTTCTCTGCTTTACTACAAATGTGTCATTTGTTAAAGGGTGGTAGTGTTGATATCTCCGTTATAAATTATATTGATGAAGCTCATTTAAGAAAATAAATTGAATTTAGGGTCCCCAGCCCTAATTGGAATATTGTACAATGGATGTACTAAATTTGAAAAATTTGCTGGCGGATTCAGCTACTTCCACACATGCAATAGCTCTGTTTGAAATTATAGTTACAAAGCTCTTAGAAGAAAATATAAAATTAGGGTCACTGGCCCAAACGGAATATTGTAAAATGTTTTTTTTTTTCTAATTTAGAAACATTTTCGGTAGTGCGCATTTCACTTGACCCAGTTTGATCACAATCGAATGAATGATATAGAAATGCATACTATAATTATATAGATAATAGACGTGTGGAAAACGAATTTAGGACCCCCCCTCCACAAATGGAATATTGTAGAATTGTTGTATTACTTCAGAAACCTACTTAATATGTAACACACTCAATTTAATATCACTATTTGTATTTGATTAAAAAGTTATCCATTCATGCTTTAGCTCTGTTTGAAATTATAGTTGTATAGCTTAAAATTTTAGTTGTATAGCTTATATAGAAAAAAACGAACATAGGACCCCTGGCTAAAAACGGAGTATTTTAAAATGGTTGTAATCATTTAAGAAACCTTTGCGGGCGGGCGCGCGCACAACATCTCTAAAATTTTATCGCATTGTAATAATGTAGAGGAGCGCATACGGAAATTATTTTTTATAAAGCTCCTAATGTAAGGAAAAAAACACGAATTTTGGGCGATTGCCAAAAAAACGGAATATTTTAGTAGAGTTATAATGGCTTAGAAAAATGCTCTGGCTCTTGGACAACAACTCACCTCAGTTTTATCGCAAGCGCTTGAATGATGTAGGAGCGCATGCGGTTTAAAATTATATTTATATAGCTCATTTTGTAAGAAACAAACATAGGGCCCCTGGCTCAACACTGAATATTTTAAAACGGTTGTAGTAATTTAAGAACCTTTGTGGGCGATAGAACAACATCTCACTAAATTTTTATCGCATTCTGAAAAATGGTATAGGAGCGCATAGAAAATTATTTTTTACAAAGCGCATATAAGAAAAAATAAGAATTTGGGTCAACGGCCCAAAACGGAATATTTTAAAAGTGTTGTAATGAATGGTTATGTTTATAGATAACAACTCGTCAAAGTTTTGTCGCAATCGCGTGAATGGTGCAGGAGCGCATACGGTTTGAAATTATATTTATATAGCTCGTATAAGAAAAAAACGTAAATAAGGCCGCTGGCTAAAATTGGAATATTTTGAAAAGTTTATAATAATTTAAAAACCTTTGCGGCCGCGCTTCCAACATCTCACCAAAGTTTTAAGTTTTATTGCAATCGAATAAATGGCGTAGGAGCGCATATGAAAATTATTTTTTACAAAGCTCATATAAGAAAAAATACGAATTAAGGGCCAACGGCCGAAAACATAATGTTTTTAAAAGTGTTTAAATAACACAGTAAAATGAACTGGCGCATGGACAACAACTTAATAAGTTTTGTAGCAATCGCATGATTGGTGTAGGAGCGCATACGATTTGAAAATATATTTATATAGCTCATATAAGGAAAAACGAATATGAGGCCCCTGGCTCAAAACTGAATAATTTAAAATGGTTGTAATAATTTAGAAACCTTTATGGACATAATTGCAACATTTTACCAAAGTTTTATCGGAATCGGAAAAATGGCGTAGGAGCGCATATGAAAATTATTTTTTACAAAGCTCATATAAGAAAAAATACGAATTAAGGGCCAACGGCCGAAAACGGAATATTTTTAAAAGTGTTTAAATAACACAGTAAAATGAACTGGCGCATGGACAAAAACTTACTAAGTTTTGTAGCAATCGCATGATTGGTATAGGAGCGCATACGGTTTGAAAATATATTTATATAGCTCATATTAGGAAAAACGAATATGAAGCCCCTGGCTCAAAACTGAATATTTTAAAACAATTGTAATATTTTAGAAATGTTTATGAACATGCTCGCAACATTTTACCAAAGTTTTATATGAATCGAATAAATGGCTTAGGAGCGCATGTGGAAACTATTTTTTACAAAGCTCATATAAGAAAAAAAAAACGAATTAAGGGCTAACGGCTAGGAACGGAACACTTGATAAGATTTTTAATATCTTAGTTAAATGGCCGGTTATGTGGAAAACAACTGTTTAAAGTTTTGTCGCAATCGCATGAATGGTGTAGGAGCGCATACGAGACATATAGACAGACATACAAACATTCATTTTTATATATATTGATGAAACTTATCAATGAATGTCTTGGCTTAAGAAATGAAAATCATATTTAAAATTAATTGGTGAAAATGTAGGCATAGAATGGCCTTTGAAATTCTCTTTCCAATGTTCCATTTGGTGTCACCCACCTGTGAGGGTGTCACCCACCTGTGAGGGTGTCACCCACCTGTGAGGGTGTCACCCACCTGTGAGGGTGTCACCCACATGTTTGGGTGTCACCCACCTGTGAGGGTGTCACCCATCTGTAAGGGTGTCACCCACCTATGAGGATGTCACCCACCTGTGAACGTGTCACCCACCTGTGAACGTGTCACCCACCTGTGAGGGTGTCACCCACCTGTGAGGGTGTCAACAGGTTCGGCCGGAACCGCCCCCCTCCGTGAGGTCACTGACCTTACCCTCTGTACATCACCCATCCGTAGGATATACGTACAACGCATACCATTGACTGAGTAGTCAAACTGCCTTCTCTCAGTTCTGTCCACCTAACAACATTAGTCTGAACCTTATCGTATCCCCCCATATCCTCCACCCTGTGATCCTCTCTTCTGTTATCTCCAACATATTACCCGTGTTATAACCATTTATCCTCTACACTCTACTTCTACGCTATACTCACACATGCGTATCCAATTAACGTAAACAAGTCCCACCATCAAATTTATGGATGCATCACAGCTGACGAATCCTTCTCAAGCTAAGCAGATCAAAATATTTAATCCATATTCTGGAACGCTTTCTGGTTCAAGGAATTGAAGCCAGTTACTGACAGCAGCTTAGTGTAAACACTGCACTTTTTTATCGACACTGGTGCCATCGAAACGCTTTTCTGTTACCATGGTTACCGAGATGTAAATCTTCCTAGAGTTTATTTATTAAGGAACAAAAGATAACGATGGTGGAGACATAGGGCTGGGGAGGAGAAGGGGTGTAGATTTCTGCTGTTCAGTTGAAACAAGTTATTAAACATTTATATAATGTTAAAGTTAAAATTCTGGCCTGATGACGTCATACACAGCTATTGGGTGTTATTATTAGTGACGTTAAAAATATATCTTGATTTGATCAAGAGTAAGCTGTATAAACCCTCACCTTAGCCTCAAGATGTTCCATGGCATTTTAGAAGACTGGGATTTCCAGCCAGAAATAGGGACGGCACCCTGCACAGTTTGTGGAAAAAAATAGATTGACTTAATGTGTCTCTCCAGGTTATGGCATTGGGCAGGACGGTAGTTGGTGTTAGCTAGGCTGATAAAATTAGACGTTTATTTCAACTCTATAGAGTGGCTTTTGGCAATGAGCTACTGTACGTTTTTTGTTTGTTTGTTGTAGCGTTTAAATATTTGTTTTACTCTTATATCAGAGGCAACATTCACTAAGACACAGAGACAATACCAACTACCCTTATATCAGAGTCAACATTCACTAAGACACAGAGACAGTACCAACTACCCTTATATCAGAGGCAACATTTACTAAGACACAGAGACAATACCAACTACCCTTATATCAGAGGCAACATTTACTAAGACACAGAGACAATACCAACTACCCTTATATCAGAGGCAACATTTACTAAGACACAGAGACAATACCAACTACCCTTATATCAGAGGCAACATTCACTAAGACACAGAGACAGTACCAACTAATTAGCGTTTTAACATCCCAGATCAAGATTAATCCACCCACCTCCTCCTTCCAACAAATCACCACCACAAGACCCAGAGGTCCTTAGTGACGTTTCAGTCCGAAAGTGCGAACTGTCGTGACCATAAGTTATACCCGGGTCAAAAAGTAAAAGGTCTTACCCCATAGTGGACACATCGCACAACAGAACAATTACACAGTGAGACCTCCGGTTATAAAGAGTATCATATAGTTGAATTTATGAGATGTGGACTGTGTGAATACCAACACTGAAAAATAACCATACACTTATTACATATTGTTTCCTAAATAACCTTTTCGTCCTTGCCCCCTACAGACTAGTGCTGTATGTCACCCACCCACCAGCTATGACAATGTCACCCACCAACTAGCTATGTGGATGTCACCCACTAACCAGCTATGTGGATGTAACCCACTAACCACCTATGTGGATGTAACCCACTAACCAGCTATGTGGATGTCAACCACTAACCAGCTATGTGGATGTAACCCACTAACCAGCTATGTGGATGTAACCCACTAACCAGCTATGTGGATGTAACCCACTAACCAGCAATGTGGATGTAACCCACTAACCAGCTATGTGGATGTAACCCACTAACCAGCAATGTGGATGTAACCCACTAACCAGCTATGTGGATGTAACCCACTAACCAGCTATGTGGATGTCACCCACTAAACAGCTATGTGGATGTAACCGACTAACCAGCTATGTGGATGTTACCCACTAACCAGCTATGTGGATGTCACCCACTAACCAGCTATGTGGATGTAACCCACTAACCAGCTATGTGGATGTAACCCACTAACCAGCTATGTGGATGTAACCCACTAACCAGCTATGTGGATGTAACCCACTTATCAGCTATGACAATGTCACCCACTAACCAGCTATGTGGAGTCACCCACTAACCAGCTAAGTGGATGTCACCCATTAACCAGCTAAGTTGATGCCACCCACTAACCAGCTATGTTGATATCACCCACTAACCAGCTAAGTGGATGTCACGCACTAACTAACTATGTGGATGTCATCCACTAACTAGCTATGTGGATGTCATCCACTAACCAGCTATGTGAATGTCACCCACTAACCAGCTATGTGGATGTCACCCACTAACCAGCTAAGTGGATGTCACCCATTAACCAGCTAAGTGGATGTCACCCACTAACCAGCTAAGTGGATGTCATCCACTAGCCAGATATGTGGATGTCACCCACTAACCAGCTATGTGGATGTCATCCACTAACCAGCTATGTGGATGTCACCCACTAACCAGCTATGTGGATTTCATCCACTAACCAGCTATGTGGATGTCACCCACTAACCAGCTATGTGGATGTCATCCACTAACCAGCTATGTGGATGTCACCCACTAACCAGCTATGTGGATGTCATCCACTAACCAGCTATGTGGATGTCACCCACTAACCAGCTATGTGGATGTCACCCACTAACCAGCTATGTGGATGTCACCCACTAACCAGCTATGTGGATGTCATCCACTAACCAGCAGTGGGAAAGATTTATTCACTCTAATCCAAAAACTTAAAATCCGAAAGAATACAGGTTGAACTTTCTTTCATCTGTAATGATGAATGATGGGATTGTGGGGCACTCTAGCGTGCCAGTAAGCAGATTCGGTGAAGCACTCTAGTGTGCGAGTCAGCAGATTCGGTGAAGCACTGTAGCGTGCGAAAAAGCAGATTCGGTGAAGTACTCTAGCTTGCGAGTCAGCAGATTCGGTGAGGCTATAAAGAAAATGAGCCTTCTTTCCACCCATTTAACTGCATGTTTTTATGATAAGTTTTAAGTTCAAAATTTGGTAGAGATTTCAATGAAAGCGTCAATTAGAGTTCATCTGAAGCGTCCATATTCTGAGTGCAACGTTTTGCTTAAAGTTGTTCTATGAACATTTATAAGATGAACGACCAGTGAATTCACCTGATTTGGATTTTTTTTAAATTTAAATTATTCAATTGAACTTTTATTCTTCAAACTAGCATGAACGGATAAAGACGTAAAACTATGTCTATGAGACGTATGGACGTCTATAGGACGTGTGGACGTCTATAGGACGTGTGGGCGTATATAGGACTGTGGACGTCTATAGGACGTATGGACGTCTATAGGACGTATGGACGTCTATAGGACGTGTGGACGTCTATAGGACGTGTGGACGTCTATAGGACGTGTGGACGTCTATAGGATGTGTGGACGTCTAAATGAAAATAACATTTAGACTCTTGTTATATTTTGAAGGTGATCACCAAATTATTAATGATAAAGTTGATTGAAATGTTTGGGAGAGATCCAGAGCTGAGCTTCCAATGAACTGCGTCTTAAGTGTTCAACATTTGCACTCAGATACAGTCATTATGTAGAAAAAATGCCCTAAAATCTCATTAGTGTTACATGAGAAATTGATAGGATTTCGTCAAACCACTGCGCTCTATCGGGCAACCCTACCAACGAGGTGTGATGGAAGTATGGCGTAGATTGGTAGGGGCCAATTTTGTGCTTACTGTGTGAAAATGACAACACAGGTAAAACGTCTGTGTTAATGTGTGCTGTATGTGTGGGGGGGGGGGGAATCATGCTGCAATGCGGTCTATGTTCTAGTCATTACCCTAGGTTCTCAAACCGAGGGTGTGCCTCCCCAGATATTGCTGAAAACAAAATCCAAGGTCATTAACTCAACCTTCCAATGTAAACAAACTATGTCTATGGAATAGACAACAAAGAAAAATGTCATGTTTAAAAGCATCTCGATTTCAATTGCAACTTACAAAGTGTTGAGTTTAAAGTTCTTGTTTTGTGTGTTGTTTCGTTGTTTTTAACTTGAGGACCGCTGACGTAAGTTGTTTTCAGTTTCTCCTGCAGTGCTAATGTTTGGCAAATGTCCAACAATGTCTCCTCATCTTGGGACTCTGCCAGTGGGGGGAGGGGGGAAAGAATAGTCCCATAACTTAAATCCAAGCTATATCATAACTGAGTAGGTTTCACATGAACTACATATGTTGAACTCTCATGACCTACTAGACTCTCATGTCCTACTAGCCGCTCCTGACCTTAATCAAACCTATTTCATAGCTGAGAAAGTATCACACGAACTACATATGTTGAAATCTCATGACCTACTAGACTCTCATCACCTCCTAGTCATATAAACTTAATCTAACCTGTATCATAGCTGATCAGGTCTCGCATAAAATATCTATAGAACTCTATGGCCTACTAGACTCTCATGACCTACTAGTCTTATAACCTTAATCTAACCTATATCACAGCTGATGAGGTCTCCCATAAACTAAATCTGTAGAATTCTCATGACCTACTAGACTCTTATGACCTACTAGACTCTCATGACCTACTAGTCTTATAACCTTAATCTAACCTATATCACAGCTGATGAGGTCTCCCATAAACTAAATCTGTAGAATTCTCATGACCTACTAGACTCTTATGACCTACTAGACTCTCATGACCTACTAGTCTTATAACCTTAATCTAACCTATATCACAGCTGATGAGGTCTCCCATAAACTAAATCTGTAGAATTCTCATGACCTACTAGACTCTTATGACCTACTAGACTCTCATGACCTACTAGTCTTATAACCTTAATCTAACCTATATCACAGCTGATGAGGTCTCCCATAAACTAAATCTGTAGAATTCTCATGACCTACTAGACTCTTATGACCTACTAGACTCTCATGACCTACTAGTCTTATAACCTTAATCTAACCTATATCACAGCTGATGAGGTCTCCCATAAACTAAATCTGTAGAATTCTCATGACCTACTAGACTCTTATGACCTACTAGACTCTCATGACCTACTAGTCTTATAACCTTAATCTAACCTATATCACAGCTGATGAGGTCTCCCATAAACTAAATCTGTAGAATTCTCATGACCTACTAGACTCTTATGACCTACTACATTTGTGCTATCACGCATGGACTATTGCAATGCTCTTATGGTGGGTCTTCCAGCTACGCTCCTGGATAAAATTCAAATAGCACAGAATAATGCGGCTCGCATTGTTCTCCGCAAACGCAAGTTTGACCATGCAAAAACACTTCTGGGAGAGCTGCACTGGCTGCCAGTGCGTGCTCGCATGGAGTACAAAATCGCAACTTTGTGCTACCGCTGCTTACATGACCTGGCGCCGTCCTATCTGAAAGAGCTGCTGACGCCTTATGTACCCACTACAGAGCTCTGCTCATCCGATAGTGGCAAACTCTCGACACCACGTGTTTGCCTTGAGACTTACGGAAAGCGCACTTTCGCATTTGCTGGTCCACTAATTTGGAACGCCCTTCCTGTCGATCTCAGAAACAACCAGACACTGGAGTCCTTTAAAACCGATTTAAAGACACATCTATTTCGCAAACACCTTCTGGGATGATTGTCAACATTATTTTCCAGTTAATGCATAATGGCTGTGTTGCTTATGGTTGAAATGGCTAGAAAGACTTTGCCATTGTATGCTTGTACTTAGTTTTTGTCGTGTTGCGTTTGTTTTAAATGTGGTAAACTATAGATTTGTTGTTTTTTTTACTTTGTACCGCGCTTCGAGCCTTTGGGGATGAAGCGTGTTTTTGAAATGAACTTTATTATTATTATTATTATTATTACTAGACTCTTATGACCTACTAGACTCTCATGACCTACTAGACTCTCATGAACTACTAGACTCTTATGACCTACTAGACTCTTATGACCTACTAGACTCTTATGGCCTACTAGACTCTTATGACCTACTAGACTCTCATGACCTACTAGACTCTTATGACCTACTAGACTCTTATGACCTACTAGACTCTCATGACCTACTAGACTCTCATGACTCGCCAGTCACTAAAAAAATAATTTCAAGCTATCCTAAATTGTTAAATAGCTTAGTAGATCCCTTGAGACCTACTAAATAGATTTGTAGGTTCCCAGAGACCTACTAAATAGACTTGTAGGTTCCCAGAGACCTACTAAATAGACTTCTGTAACGAAGATTTTTTTTTTTAAATTTACATCTCCATTTCAGGCGGCCTATACTATAACAAAACAAATCTAAAGAGATGATGCTACTGCTATTATTAGACCTGCTCCATACACTGTTCAGAGCAGGCTGAGAGTGTTATGTAAATCTAACAGTTGTAAACATCTCTTGCCCGGACACAATTCCTTGACACAGCGCATTAAAAACTGTTCCTTCCATGCATCTCTCTCACGTTGCATCCATAGCAAAGCTGGAGACTTGTTGAATTCTCTCACACGTTGCATCCATAGCAAAGCTGAAGACTTGTTGAATTCTCTCTCACGTTGCATCCATAGCAAAGCTGGAGACTTGTTGAATTCTCTCTCACGTTGCATCCATAGCAAAGCTGGAGACTTGTTGAATTCTCTCTCACGTTGCATCCATAGCAAAGCTGGAGACTTGTTGAATTCTCTCTCACGTTGCATCCATAGCAAAGCTGGAGACTTGTTGAATTCTCTCTCACGTTGCATCCATAGCAAAGCTGGAGACTTGTTGAATTCTCTCTCACGTTGCATCCATAGCAAAGCTGGAGACTTGTTGAATTCTCTCTCACGTTGCATCCATAGCAAAGCTGGAGACTTGTTGAATTCTCTCTCACGTTGCATCCATAGCAAAGCTGGAGACTTGTTGAATTCTCTCTCACGTTGCATCCATAGCAAAGCTGGAGACTTGTTGAATTCTCTCTCACGTTGCATCCATAGCAAAGCTGGAGACTTGTTGAATTCTCTCTCACGTTGCATCCATAGCAAAGCTGGAGACTTGTTGAATTCTCTCTCACGTTGCATCCATAGCAAAGCTGGAGACTTGTTGAATTCTCTCTCACGTTGCATCCATAGCAAAGCTGGAGACTTGTTGAATTCTCTCTCACGTTGCATCCATAGCAAAGCTGGAGACTTGTTGAATTCTCTCTCACGTTGCATCCATAGCAAAGCTGGAGACTTGTTGAATTCTCTCTCACGTTGCATCCATAGCAAAGCTGGAGACTTGTTGAATTCTCTCTCACGTTGCATCCATAGCAAAGCTGGAGACTTGTTGAATTCTCTCTCACGTTGCATCCATAGCAAAGCTGGAGACTTGTTGAATTCTCTCTCACGTTGCATCCATAGCAAAGCTGGAGACTTGTTGAATTCTCTCTCACGTTGCATCCATAGCAAAGCTGGAGACTTGTTGAATTCTCTCTCACGTTGCATCCATAGCAAAGCTGGAGACTTGTTGAATTCTCTCTCACGTTGCATCCATAGCAAAGCTGGAGACTTGTTGAATTCTCTCTCACGTTGCATCCATAGCAAAGCTGGAGACTTGTTGAATTCTCTCTCACGTTGCATCCATAGCAAAGCTGGAGACTTGTTGAATTCTCTCTCACGTTGCATCTTTAGCAAAGCTGGAGACTTGTTGAATTCTCTCTCACGTTGCATCCATAGCAAAGCTGAAGACTTGTTGAATTCTCTCTCACGTTGCATCCATAGCAAAGCTGGAGACTTGTTGAATTCTCTCTCACGTTGCATCCATAGCAAAGCTGGAGACTTGTTGAATTCTCTCTCACGTTGCATCCATAGCAAAGCTGGAGACTTGTTGAATGCCTTGTTTGGTTGAGGCAGAGAGATCACGCTTCAATGACGACCATGTGTGCCATTTGACTTACTGCAGACTTCATTATTAGAGCTTAGCATCTGCGTCTTTAGATTTCAATGAAAATTTTTTATAGCTAAGGTTCACTATGTGCCCATGGACATTTTCTTTACACATAGCGTACATGATAACGTTTGATGACCAAGGGATACTGCTAAGTGATCCTTATGTCACTGATTGAGAATGGTCCAGCAATGATTGGTTATGAGGGGGTGCTGCTGTATTGATGGCCCAAGCAAGCCACCTGACCTAGTTACTCGGCAATGTCAACAGGTCGGGTCTACTTTCCTCTGAGGAATTGGCGGTGGCGGCAAGCTGGCCATTGCCCAGTGCCCACTGAATCAAGCGAGCGTGACCTCATCAAGGGCATGATGAACTAGTCAAAGTGAAACGCTTCTTTGTGTCACCTTTATTAACACCTTCTAACTTACAGGTCAACAGAGACGCAAGTAAGGCATTTTTTTTAGACAACCATGTACTATCCTAAGCGCAATAATGTTGTTTTTTTTTGGAGATTCCGAACGTCCCCCCCCCCCAAACAGCCCCACACACCATTTTTAAATTTTAATATTTTAATCTTTTATTTATTTATATATATATATTTTTTTTTTGCAAGGCGTTAATTGTTTCATTTTTTAAAAATTCAAGTTTACATTGATTTATTTTATTGAATAGCCACCAATAAAAAAATTATATTTATAACAAATCACCATCACGAGAATCACAATTAAGATTAGACTAATAATGCTCAGCTCACGCGATCAAATTTTCGTCAAATTTTTTTTTAAAAGCACTATTTTTTTTTTTACTATATAGCATATTGCGATAAAAAGAAATTTGACGCAACATTAGATCGTGTGAACTGAAAAAAGAATTCGACCAAATTTCCTTTCGATCAATTTTCCGTTGACGAAATTTCTTTCAAACAAAAAATCCGGTAACCGTGATATCCACTCTCCTACTGAGATTATAACTCTCCTACTGGCATATCCAACTCTTCTACTGACATAGCCAACTTTCCTATTGACATATCCAACTCTCCTACTGGCATAGCCAACTCTCCTACTGACATTTCCAACTCTCCTACTGAGATATTCTCCTACTCTGATAGCCAACTATCCGACTGAGATATCACGTGATTACAAAGATAGAAGATGTTCAATTGAAGCGGGGCAGACGCTGGCAAGGGGAGTCAGGTTTTTGTTGTATTTTTTAGGAGAAAGAGTAAAGGAAAGGGCAATCCCCAATCTCCACAGCAGGCGCCAATGTAAACCGACGTTAAACAAGGAGGAACAAATCACTCTCGCTGGCCATTCCTGTACCCCGTTGGCTTCAGGTTACCACAGCGGTTCTAAACTATTTCATGGCTGCTGTTTGAGGCTGAAAAACGTCGAGTACAATTTCTGGAACATTTATTGGACATTTCTGCAAGAGCTAATTTATTTGTACAAAGTCGTATTTTAACCATTTCCCTAAATGACTGAAATGCTTGTGCAAAGAGCGATTGTTCAATAACCTAAACTTGAGTTAGAGCTACCTCCCGTTTTCTTGTATATACGTTGTTTGTAAAATATTGATGTGTTAACTTTGATGTTTGGTCAAGGAATCACAGCTAAACTTTTATGTCAAAGTTTGAAGTCTGGAAAGTCTTTAGGTTTCGTGGTTATAAACACTCATCAGACTGAAGATAAAGCATTTTTAGGAGATTTCGGGAAATACATAATTTATGACCTCATTCATTAATTATTAAATATCCTAAATATAAATTAACTTAATTTCTTCATTTCATTTGATTTATTAAAATGTCAAATTGACGGAGTCCATCTCCTACTTTTTTGGACTCACTGTTTCAAACTTTGTTTGGTTGACGCGGTATACACAATAGACAAAAGCCGACATAGAATAAGTGTTGGTGGCACGCTTTTGTTTCAGCTGTGTACCAGTGGCATCGTCTATCGGACAGTGAACAGTGGTCCTTGAGGTGGCTCCTATTGTCTGTGAGAGCACTTCTGTCAGGTTAAACGTAATCTACATGCTATTCTAATGTGAGCTCGCCTAGTGGCACTGTAAGGGTCAGCTGTAAGCTCTAGCTTCTTTATGTATCAAGTTGATATAGTGGCACTGTAAGGGCCAGCTGTAAGCTGTAGTCTCTTTATGTATGAGGTCTGATATAGTGGCACTGTAAGGACCAGCTGTAAGCTGTAGTCTCTTTATGTATGAGGTCTGATATAGTGGCACTGTAAGAGCCAGCTGTAAGATGTAGCCTCTTTATTTATGAGGCATGATATAGTGGCACTGTAAGGACCAGCTGTAAGCTGTAGTCTCTTTATGCATGAGGTCTGATGTAGTGGCACTGTAAGGACCAGCTGTAAGCTGTAGTCTCTTTATGTATGAGGTCTGATATAGTGGCACTGTAAGGACCAGCTGTAAACTGTAGTCTCTTTATGTATGAGGTCTGATATAGTGGCACTGCAAGGGCAGGCTGGAGGCTTTAGCCTCTTTGTGTATAAAGGCTGATTTAAATAATAAAATATGTCGTCCTTTGTCGTTATTAGTTCTTAAACATTAAAGAAAGAAATGCCATTAGCTTCAGAAACCTGTCATTGAATAGTCATTACACATTGTCTCATAATTTATCCCCATCCCTTTTTATCACCCCCCCCCCTTTTTTTTCCACACACACAGTATACGACCTTTCATATGCTCATTAGCTGCCTTCCAGCCATTGAATATGAGACAAAGCATCAGTTCCCATTTAAGTAATTTTATAAACAATGTCTTATATGACAATAGACCTGTTTCACTGCGTGTCAAGTAACTTAATTAGATGGGAAGTTCACGGATTTGGCGGGGTTTATCTAGTTCATCAATACATTTATTTTATAAACAAAGCTTATATGAACTAATCATTATGTCGCACGGTCAATGTTGTGGTAAAAAAACAACCTCAGATGAGTTTGCGAGGCTCTGGAGACATTAAGTTGTGGAGCCAATCTTTAAAACAGACATTAAGTTGTGGAGCCAATCTTTAAAACAGACATTAAGTTGTGGAGCCAATCTTTAAAACAGACATTAAGTTGTGGAGCCAATCTTTAAAACAGACATTAAGTTGTGGAGCCAATCTTTAAAACAGACATTAAGTTGTGGAGCCAATCTTTAAAACAGACATTAAGTTGTGGAGCCAATCTTTAAAACAGACATTAAGTTGTGGAGCCAATCTTTAAAACAGACATTAAGTTGTGGAGCCAATCTTTAAAACAGACATTAAGTTGTGGAGCCAATCTTTAAAACAGACATTAAGTTGTGGAGCCAATCTTTAAAACAGACATTAAGTTGTGGAGCCAATCTTTAAAACAGACATTAAGTTGTGGAGCCAATCTTTAAAACAGACATTAAGTTGTGGAGCCAATCTTTAAAACAGACATTAAGTTGTGGAGCCAATCTTTAAAACAGACATTAAGTTGTGGAGCCAATCTTTAAAACAGACATTAAGTTGTGGAGCCAATCTTTAAAACAGACATTAAGTTGTGAAGCCAATCTTTAAAACAGACATTAAGTTGTGGAGCCAATCTTTAAAACAGACATTAAGTTGTGTTTCCAATCTTTCAAACAGACATTAAGTTGTGTTGCCAATCTTTCAAACAGACATTAAGTTGTGTTGCCAATCTTTCAAACAGGCATTAAGTTGTGTTGCCAATCTTTCAAACAGACATTAAGTTGTGTTGCCAATCTTTCAAACAGACATTAATTTGTGTTGCCAATCTTTCAAACAGACATTAAGTTGTGTTGCCAATCTTTCAAACAGACATTAAGTTGTGTTGCCAATCTTTAAAACATACATTAAGTTGTGGAGCCAATCTTTAAAACAGACATTAAGTTGTGTTGCCAGTCTTTAAAACAGACATTAAGTTGTGTTGCCAATCTTTAAAACAGACATTAAGTTGTGGAGCCAATCTTTAAAACATACATTAAGTTGTGTTGCCAATCTTTCAAACAGACATTAAGTTGTGTTGCCAATCTTTCAAACAGACATTAAGTTGTGTTGCCAATCTTTAAAACAGACATTAAGTTGTGTTGCCAATCTTTCAAACAGACATTAAGTTGTGTTGCCAATCTTTAAAACAGACATTAAGTTGTGGAGCCAATCTTTAAAACAGACATTAAGTTGTGTTGCCAGTCTTTGAAACAGACATTAAGTTGTGTTGCCAATCTTTCAAAAAGACATTAAGTTGTGTTGCCAATCTTTCAAACAGACATTAAGTTGTGTTGCCAATCTTTCAAACAGATATTAAGTTGTGTTGCCAATCTTTCAAACAGACATTAAGTTGTGTTGCCAATCTTTCAAACAGACATTAAGTTGTGTTGCCAATCTTTCAAACAGACATTAAGTTGTGTTGCCAATCTTTCAAACAGACATTAAGTTGTGTTGCCAATCTTTCAAACAGACATTAAGTTGTGTTGCCAATCTTTCAAACAGACATTAAGTTGTGTTGCCAATCTTTCAAACAGACATTAAGTTGTGTTGCCAATCTTTCAAACAGACATTAAGTTGTGTTGCCAATCTTTAAAACAGACATTAAGTTGTGGAGCCAATCTTTAAAACAGACATTAAGTTGTGGAGCCAATCTTTAAAACAGACATTAAGTTGTGTTGCCAGTCTTTAAAACAGACATTAAGTTGTGTTGCCAATCTTTCAAACAGACATTAAGTTGTGTTGCCAATCTTTAAAACAGACATTTATTCTACCCATTAAAATGCAGTTTAAAATAAGATCGCATTGCTGGTCATCTTCAGACACCATGATTTAAAAGCACACAAGTCAAGAATCCACTGCCAATAAATCACACCCAAACTTTAAGTCTAGACAAGCGTAGTTTGAACAAGAAATGTGTCCACCACTCGGCACCCAAATCCACACCGTTTTAAATCTCTCGACCTTGTAGTTTTATTGCTTAGATGTTCCTGTACGACTTGAAATTATACAATAGGCAAGCCAAAGAATGTACCAGAAAATTGATGATTACCACTGAATGTGTTAATGCGTCATAGCTTATTTACGCAGCTTTCACTTGATACTGTTTCTCTGATGCCAACTCACTTCTCAATTGATCTACTTTGTTTCTCTGATGCCAACTCACTTCTCAATTGATGTACTTTGTTTCTCAGATGCCAACTCACTTCTCGTTTGATGTTGTTATGTAGAGCTTGTTTACAACACTTTCCTCGTGCGTGCACTCTGGTTGACCCCCACATGAGACACTACGTTCATAGATGGACGTGGCTTAGTCTTTTGATCTGTCGTGTATTTGCCGACAGCAACTAAAAATAATTAATTTGTTCTCAGTGGTGTTTTTTCGAATGTTCTCGATTGTATTAGAAAAGTAAAAATGTTTCTGGACGCGTCGGTAGACCCACAATATAAATAAAAGGTTTCTGAGAGAGGAAAAGAGATTCAGACGGAGATTGGGATAGACGAAGATAGATATTATTAACTTTACGAGACAATTGTATTATTCTTTGTGTGCTCATATGTGTTTATTCGCATTTATCATTCATCATTATTAATTGGCACATTTTACTAATTGTGTACAGGTACAAGATCTTCCGATATTCTGTAAGCTGATGATTTGTAATGATATTTCTTTTGTTTTGTTATTGTATTATTAATAAATCAAATCTTATTAATTGTAATTGGCAAATATTTTTGCGTGTCGTAACTTTATTATTGTATTTCTCTATGGTATCGTCCTTTGTTAGGCACTGTTTGAACGAGCCATAACTTAAAACAAGAGATTAATTTCTCACAAGAGACGCCAGTGCGTAACAGATGTACTTCGTTTCTTTGATGCCAACTCACTTATCATTGGATGCACTGCCTTAAACAAATAGTTTTAAAAATCGAATATAATTTTTCTTTAAATACTAAATGTTAACAAATCAAACAACCGGGTTCCACGCGTTTTTAAAAATAATCCATCAGTGAGTAATTGGCGGTTTAAAATGTAAACAAACGAATCAATCAACACCCCCCCCCCCCCCACACACACACACAAGCAAAAATAAAATAAAAATAATTAATGAGATGAAAAGTTAGGATATTAGTAATGGTACTAATTCACCGTATTGTTTTTTTTAATGGCGAATCACAGAGCTTGAACAAATGTCCATGACTGCTGCACTTTGTTTATTTGTATATTTTATTTCGTTGTAGTTTTTGTTTAGTTTACTTACTTTGTAAAAAACTAGTGTAGCTGTAGCGTATAGGCCTACTGTGTGTGTGTGTGTGTGGGGTGATAAAAAGGGATGGGGATAAATTATGAGACAATGTGTAATGACTATTCACTGACAGCCTTTAGAACTTCCATCTTCTCGGAGGGAATGATCATAAGGATATGAGTCAAACTTTGACAATGACACAAGTCAAACTATGACAATGACACAAGTCAAACTATGACAATGACACGCCTCAAACTATGACAATGACATGAGTCAAACTTTGACTGACTATTGCATGCCAGTTTCATTAACACAAAAATTATATTTGAAATGAAGAAAGATCGAGACAATTTCTAAAGGAAATCAATGACGAAAACTGTGTGTGGTACGCAATCAAACCAAACAGTGTGTGGTATGCAATCCAACCAAACTGTGTGTGGTATGCAATCCAACCAAACTGAGTGTGGTATGCAATCCAACCAAACTGTGTGTGGTATGCAATCCAACCAAACTGTGTTTGGTATGCAATCAAACCAAACAGTTTGATTGCAACCAAACAGTGTGTGGTAAGCAATCAAACCAAAATGTGTGTCGTATGCAATTGAACCAAACTTCAATTAAGTGACCTTGGAGTTAGAGCTTAAATATTAATAAATAAAAAGGCTTTCATGTCGGATAATTCAGACATTTTTATCACAAGAACTTGTGAACAAAAGAAATATTTTAAGTCTGGATCAGCTCATATAGAATTATCACTAACATCAATGGCAAACATTCACTTGATCAGCGTATATAGAATGATCACTAACCATGAAAATAGTGATATCATCCATGTGGTTAGAGAATAATCTAAAGGTTCATTTGTGACATTCAGAGGATAGTTGAAATGTTGCAGCCAGCTAAATGTAAAACGTTGCATGCTTTAAAAAAAATTCTACTTGGACATACTGACCACTCACCACAAACAAGTTAACAAATCCCAAACGAGGAATAGACCTCTACCGTGATCACTTAGGACGCGGCGCACACATATATTGTTTGGTTCTCCCCTCTACTCGTCTGCCGACTTTACCTGCACATTCGACTCACACCATCTTCCCCAACTTGAAATCATCACACTGGCCCAGGGATTCTCATATTACTATTTGGGAAGTTCCATTACCATCTCTGCGATAACATTACTCATCCCAATAGAATTGGGCTGTCACGATTCGGTGAAAAATCCATTAGGAAAAACACACGCGCAATATCAACAGAGCCCTCGGACAAACATCTCTGTCAACAACAGAGCCCTCGGACAAACCTCTCTGTAAACAACAGAGCAACATGATCTATTTGTGACTTGAAGTTTTGCTCTGTTCTGATTTTAACAATGCTCAATAAACTTAAAGTGTTCCGTGTGTGTGTCTCCGTGTGTGTGTCTCCGTGTGTGTGTCTCCGCGTGCGTTTGTCTGTGTTCTGTGTGTGCGTGTTGTTTTTGAGGACTCCTTTCCAATGACCTTCACTCTGCTTCATTGAAAGCTACAGGGCTACGGTTCACTGCCGCTTAGTCTTAAGGAGAAGTTTCATCTCTAGAGAATGGAGGGTATATTTGATTGACATCGCTAGAGAATGGAGGGTATATTTGATTGACATCTCTAGAGAATGGAGGGTATATTTGATTGACATCTCTAGAGAATGGAGGGTATATTTGATTGACATCGCTAGAGAATGGAGGGTATATTTGATTGACATCTCTAGAGAATGGAGGGTATATTTGATTTTCATCTCTAGAGAATGGAGGGTATATTTGATTGACATCTCTAGAGAATGGAGGGTATATTTGATTGACATCTCTAGAGAATGGAGGGTATATTTGATTTTCATCTCTAGAGAATGGAGGGTATATTTGATTGCCATCTCTAGAGAATGGAGGGTATATTTGATTGCCATCTCTAGAGAATGGAGGGTATATTTGATTGACATCTCTAGAGAATGGAGGGTATATTTGATTGACATCTCTAGAGAATGGAGGGTATATTTGATTGACATCTCTAGAGAATGGAGGGTATATTTGATTGACATCTCTTGAGAATGGAGGGTATATTTGATTGACATCTCTTGAGAATGGAGGGTATATTTGATTGACATCTCTTGAGAATGGAGGGTATATTTGATTGACATCTCTTGAGAATGGAGGGTATATTTGATTGACATCTCTTGAGAATGGAGGGTATATTTGATTGACATCTCTTGAGAATGGAGGGTATATTTGATTGACATCTCTTGAGAATGGAGGGTATATTTGATTGAAATCTCTTGAGAATGGAGGGTATATTTGATTGACATCTCTTGAGAATGGAGGGTATATTTGATTGACATCTCTAGAGAATGGAGGGTATATTTGATTGACATCTCTTGAGAATGGAGGGTATATTTGATTGACATCTCTTGAGAATGGAGGGTATATTTGATTGACATCTCTTGAGAATGGAGGGTATATTTGATTGACATCTCTAGAGAATGGAGGGTATATTTGATTGACATCTCTAGAGAATGGAGGGTATATTTGATTGACATCTCTAGAGAATGGAGGGTATATTTGATTGACTAGTTATACGATCATGACATGTCGAATTTGGAATCAACATTTTGTTCCTTTATCAGAGTGCTTTTGACAAGAGTGCAGCCCTCCCCCCCCCTCGCACACAGATACAGTTCGCATCGTGGCATTAAAATCATCTAGACAGAAACTTCTTGTAATTGTTAACAACTAATTGGTCGCTTGTATTAATCCTTTGAATCGTGTTAATCCTTTGGTCCAAATTATAGATTGGGAGCCTTTGTGCTAACTAGTGCCAAAAAACATATTCCACAAAGCAGGTTTTTTTCACCACTTCTCCCTTCGTCTTCACACTCTCTGCACACTCTCTCCACATCCCTCTCTTGTCTCCCTCCTTCCACCCCACCCCACCCCACCCCACATAGCCGTTACCTGTATTATTGTTGCCGTACTTGTGTGCTTTTCTCTTCCCCTTCCTTCTATCCGTCCTATCTACTAAACAGAACGCTATCAGCTTTTAAGCACTGTGCCAGCTTCTACCCCTCTCCCCGATACAAGCTGCTTGGTTTGTTTTTATTGACCCCCCACCGCCCCCCCCCCCTTTGCGGCATCAGCTACCTTACATCCCCCTCCGTATTTACCTGAATATGCAGTGCAATTCATACCTTCATATGATTCTACCCCTCCCCCCGATACACGCTGCTTGGTTTGTTTTTATTGCCCCCCCCCCCCCCCCCCCCCCTTTGCGGCATCAGCTACCTTACATCCCCCTCCGTATTTACCTGAATATGCAGTGCAATTCATACCTTCATATGTTCCCCCTCTCTCCCTCTCTCTCTCTCTCTCTCTCTCTCTCTCTGATAGCTCCATTGCCAGAACTCTCTCAGAGCGATGCCACCTGTATAACCCCCATAACGACCAGGTTACGTTTCATAAGCCCCCCCCCCCACACAATTATTTTAGTGGCAAAGTCAAGGACAAGAAAATAAAATTACCTGCTTGTCTTTTTACTCGCCACCTTACAGGTAAGTAGTACTATTGCTAGATTAAGTCATCTCCAACAATAAATGTGTCATAAATATTTTAAATAGTGACGTCATTAAAAAAAAAACATTTTTTTTTCTTTTCATCTAATATCGAAGCTACTTAGACTGTGTGTCTCTAACAGTAGAATGCATCTCAGCGGGGCCACTGCCCCCCTCCAAGTGATGCGGAGCTACAGCCCCCCTGCAAGTGACGCTCTAATGGAGTTCAGTTTCTCTACTTGGTCGCTATGATCATTTAATGTTCGCTAAAACATCAAACCTTCAAGGAAGTCATGAAAGATGATTTTTTGTTACACACGTTACCCCAAAGGCTTTCCAATGTTTGGACACACCATACCAATGTTTGGACACACCATACCAATCTTTTGACACACCATACCAATCTTTTGACACACCATACCTATGTTAGGACGTACCGTACCAATGTTTGGACGCACCATACCATTGTTTGGACACACCATACCAATGTTTGGACACACCAGATAATGTTTTGACACACCGTACCAATGTTTGGACACACTGTACCAATTTTTGGACACACCATAACAAAGCTTGGAACCATACCATACTAATGTTTGGACACACCATACCAATGTTTGGACACATCATACCAATGTTTGAACACACTGTACCAATGTTTGGACACCGCATACAGATGTTTGGACACACCGTACCAATGTTTGGACACACCGTACCTATGTTTGGAGACACCGTACCAATGTTTGGACGCACCGTACCAATGTTTGGACACACCGTACCAACGTTTGGACACACCATAACAAAGCTTGTAACCACACCATACCAAGGTTTGGACACACCATACCAATGTTTGGACACACCGTACCAATGTTTGACACACCATACCAATGTTTGGACACACCATACCAATGTTTGGACACACCGTACAAATGTTTGGACACTGCATACCAATGTTTAGACACACCTGTTGTTCAATGGAGGTATTGAAAATGAGAAAAGTAAGATGTCATGCAGCGGATAAACGGTTAACACTGTTAAGGGAGCCTACCCCCAATTTGTTAACATAATAATTGAATCGTTTCTGACGTCATTGTTTTTTTTAGGGACTAACTACTGAGCATGTCACAAACCATATTTGATTGCGTCATAACAGTTCGCGATTGGCTGCTGCAGATCAATCAACTGAAATGTTGACATTTTCTTGTTTGACTCCCCTCCATACAGGGGGAGTGCATTAATTTAAGCCCCCACCCTACCCACAAACGCGCGCACATCATGTGTGAACTAAAAATCCCGAAAGTACCCCTGGAAAAAAGTGGGGGTTGGGGGGGGGGTCGTCTCATTGACACCCTTCAAGTTTGACCACTGCCTCCGTGACACACAGTTGGGCAAACTAATCTCTGGAAATTAAAAGAAACTAATTTAAAAAAATGAAAACATGGTGTTTGTTGTCTGTCATTAGCTGTGATGGATAAAGAATAACGCACTGTGGGTACAAATGGGGCGGCAAGGTAAATTTTGAAGAAATTGGCTCTTCTTCAATCCAATTGTAATCGTTTGCTTATTGAGAGTTGCTCAACCTCAAAGTGCAACGCCGGGATCTCTTCACATACATTGAGATATCTTCTACAACATTGAGATATCTTCTACAACATTGAGATATCTTCTACAACATTGAGATATCTTCTACAACATTGAGATATCTTCTACAACATTGAGATATCTTCTACAACATTGAGATATCTTCTACAACATTTAGATATCTTCTACAACATTGAGATATCTTCTACAACATTGAGATATCTTCTACAACATTGAGATATCTTCTACAACATTGAGATATCTTCTACAACATTGAGATATCTTCAGACACATTGAGATCTCTTCAGACACATTGAGATCTCTTCAGACACATTGAGATCTCTTCAGACACATTGAGATCTCTTCAGACACATTGATTCCCTTCGACACATTGAGATCTCTCCAAACACATTGAGATCTCTTACATACAAGTGAAGCCTTTTAAATTAATGTATAACAAATTAAATAACTTGATCCAGCGATATAACAGCTTTATAAAGTAGAATCATCAACTCACTAGTTCAATATCGCAGCTTTATAAAGTAGAAGCATAAACTCACTAGTTCAATATCGCAGCTTTATAAAGTAGAATCATCAACTCACTAGTTCAATAACGTAGCTTTAAAAGGTAGAATGATCAAGTCACTAGTTCAATATTGTAGCTTTATAAAATAGAAGCATCAAATCACTAGTTCAATATCGTAGCTTTATAAAATAGAATCATCAACTCACTAGTTCAATATTGTAGCTTTATAAAGTAGAATCATCAACTCACTAGTTCAATATCGCAGCTTTATAAAGTAGAAGCATCAACTCACTAGATCAATATCGTAGCTTTATAAAATAGAAGCATCAACTCACTAGTTCAATGTCTTAGCTTTAATAGGTAGAATGATCAACTCACTAGTTCAATATTGTAGCTTTATAAAATAGAAGCATCAACTCACTAGTTCAATATCGTAGCTTTAAAAGGTAGAATGATCAACTCACTAGTTCAATATTGTAGCTTTATAAAATAGAATCATCAACTCACTAGTTCAATATCGCAGCTTTATAAAGTAGAAGCATCAACTCACTAGATCAATATCGTAGCTTTAAAAGGTAGAATGATCAACTCACTAGTTCAATATTGTAGCTTTAAAAGGTAGAATGATCAACTCACTAGTTCAATATCGCAGCTTTATAAAGTAGAATGATCAACTCACTAGTTCAATATTGTAGCTTAATAAAATAGAAGCATCAACTCACTAGTTCAATATCGTAGCTTTAAAAGGTAGAATGATCAACTCACTAGTTCAATATCGCAGCTTTATAAAGTAGAATGATCAACTCACTAGTTCAATATTGTAGCTTAATAAAATAGAAGCATCAACTCACTAGTTCAATATCGCAGCTTTATAAAGTAGAAGCATCAACTCACTAGATCAATATCGTAGCTTTATAAAATAGAAGCATCAACTCACTAGTTCAATAGCGTAGCTTTAATAGGTAGAATGATCAACTCACTAGTTCAATATTGTAGCTTTATAAAATAGAAGCATCAACTCACTAGTTCAATATCGTAGCTTTAAAAGGTAGAATGATCAACTCACTAGTTCAATATTGTAGCTTTATAAAATAGAAGCATCAACTCACTAGTTCAATATCGTATCTTTATAAAATAGAATCATCAACTCACTAGTTCAATATCGCAGCTTTATAAAGTAGAATGATCAACTCACTAGTTCAATATTGTAGCTTTATAAAATAGAATCATCAACTCACTAGTTCAATATCGTAGCTTTTAAAGGTAGAATGATCAACTCACTAGTTCAATATTGTAGCTTAATAAAATAGAAGCATCAACTCACTAGTTCAATATCGTAGCTTTATAAAGTAGAAGCATCAACTCACTAGTTCAATATCTTAGCTTTATAAAATAGAAGCATCAACTCACTAGTTCTAATAGCAATTGGCAATAAAAGTTAAAATCTTTATGGCTCCATTGTTTTTAATGTTATGGATGGTATTTGTGAGATGATAAAGCTGTCATCGTTAAGTTGGACAGCTTTGTAACATAGCGCCACATATCCCCTAAATCTTATGACCTTTTCAGTGCCCCCACCCCTAGGTAGTTTAATCGTCCACTGGGGTTGATACTGTCCGTTTTGAGAGCCACTAACGTTAGGGTGTGACTGGGAGGTAGGGCTCTAACAATGGGGGATGGGTAGCTGGTTGAGTGGGTGAAGGCACAGTGATTATTTCATGGGATTTGGAGTGTGAGGGGGATTATGGTAATGAGGTTAATAGCACATGATTGGTACAGGCGTTGGGAATAAATCAGCACAAACGAACATGATTGGTACAGTCGTTGGGAATAAATCGGCACAAACGAACATGATTGGTACAGTCGTTGGGAATAAATCAGCACAAACGAACATGATTGGTACAGTCGTTGGGAATAAATCAGCACAAACGAATATGATTGGTACAGTCGTTGGGAATAAATCAGCACAAACGAACATGATTGGTACAGTCGTTGGGAATAAATCAGCACCAACGATGATGACATGGCTGGAATTAAGGATTACAAGTAGAGACCGATCCAAAGGGATTGTCTGATTTCAGCCGAAACTACGCCGACAGTTAAAGATGACTTTCGGTCGAAACCAAAGCCGAAAATGAAATATTAAGATAATTTGAAATTCGTTCTCGCATACATTCTGCATACATCGAAATTAATGGAGGAAAGTATCAATATTTACATTATTTTTATAAATAATGAGATCATCGTGAATATTAATAAATAAACATCTAATGCAAGGGTCTCAAACTCGCGGCCCGCGGACCATCTGCGGCCCACAAGACGATATTTTGCGGCCTGCTACATGACAGCAAAGTTTACTGTTAATGCGGCCGGATCGTTTTCCCTATTCTCATATCTATAATGTGACTCACCGCGAAGGTTTCATTCGAATCTCACCGACTTGTCTAATTCTGATTTTTATTATGTTTGTAAATATTAAAATGTGTATGTTGATTCTAATCGTGAGAACCGTTTTAAAATCGGACTAAAAGTTAATTCATAGCAATTTATGAGACCAACATGGCGGCCAAAGTGCGGGTTTGAGGAAAGTTTAAAAAGTCGGTGGGTAATGCACAACCGGCCGAAACCGAAATTAAACCAAAAGTTAACTTTTCTGTTTTGGCCGAAATCAAAACTAGGCCGAAAGTGATCAAATGGCAACTTCGGCGCCGAAACCGAAGCCGAAATTCGGTCGGTCTCTATTTGCAAGACAAGCTTTGTATATCTATGTAGGCTGTGACTATTCGTACCAGGGTACCAGAAGTGAGAGGTTGGGATTAAAAAACTATTTAAAATTTTATTGTTAGATTTGTATGACAAAATGAGGTATCACATGAAAGATAATTTAATGGACTATATGTTTGTAAACTTACTTCTTCAGTTAACTAAAATAAACTCCCACAAATGACATCCGAATAGCTTGAGACTCATGGTACCCGGGTGCGAATGGCGGCGCTACGCTTCTGAGTCCATTTTGACTTAGTGCTATTCGGCTGTGATTTTGACTTAGTGCTATTCGCATGCCATTTTTTCTTAGTGCTATTCGGATGTCATTTTGTCTTATAAACCAAACAATAAAATTTCAATTATTCTTTTAATCCCAACCTCTCACTTCTGGCACCCGGTCCCGAATAGCCACTGCGATCTATATATGTGTCTCTAAGTTGGTCAATCTATATATATAATATATGTGCCTCTCTAGTTGTTATATTTATATAATATGTGTTACTCTCTCTAGTTGGTATTTCTCTATCTATCTATCTATCTATCTATCTATCTATCTATCTATCTATCTATCTATCTATCTATCTATCTATCTATCTATCTATCTATCTATCTATCTATCTATCTATCTATCTATCTATCTATCTATCT
>CAXITT010000778.1:116370-139251 GCA_964033795.1 Lymnaea stagnalis
TATATATATATATATGTCTCTCTCTCTCTCTCTCTAGTTCAGTGGTTCTCAACCTTTCTAATGCCGCGACCCTTTAATACAGTTCCTCATGTTGTGGCGACCCCCAACCACACAATTATTTTCGTTGATACTTTATGACTGTAAAGTATATGTGTTTTCCGGTGGTCTTAGGCGACCCCTATGAAAGGGTCGCGACCCAAAGGTTGAGAACCGCTGCTCTAGTTGGTATATTTATATGTCTCTATCTGTTTTGTTCTACCTCATTTTCTCTCTCTATCTCCCTCTTTCCATCTATCTCTTTATCACTATCTTTATTTCTTTCTCTCTCTTCATATTTCTTTCACTCTCTCTTTCTCACCCTCTCTCAGTCCCTATTTTTCTATCTATCACTCTCTTTCTCTTTCATCTTTCTTTTACTCTCTTTTTTTCACTCTCTCTCAGGCTCTCTATGTCACTTTTTTTCTCTCTTTATCTTTCCTTCACTCCCTTTCTCTCACTCTATTTCGCCTTCTCTTTTTCACTTTCTGACAATCTCTCTTACTTTCTCTCTCTCTCTCTCTTGCTCTTCCTCCCCCTTTCTCTCTCTCTCTCTCTTTCTCTTTAACTTTCTTTCTCACACTTTCTTTCACTCTCAATCTTTCTTTCTAATCCCCCCTCTCTCTCTCTCTTACTGTTGAGCATGCACTCTTTCTGTCTAACTCTTTCTTTTTCTGTTTCTTTCTCTAACTCTCTCTCTCTCTTCCTTCCGCTTTTCTCTCTCTCTCTCTCTCTCTCTCTCTCTTCCTTCCCCTTTTCTCTCTCTCTCTCTCTCTCTCTTTCTCTCTCTCTCTCTCTCTCTCTCTCTCTCTCTCTCTTTCTCTTTCTTTCTCACACTCTCTTTCTCTCTCTCTCTCTCTTTCTCTTCCCCCCTCTCTCTCTCTCTTTCTGTTGAGCATGCACTCTTTCTGTCTATCTCTTTCTTTTTCTGTTTCTTTCTCTCTCTCTCTCTCTCTCTTCCTTCCGCTTTTCTCTCTCTCTCTCTCTCTCTCTCTCTCTCTTCCTTCCGCTTTTCTCTCTCTCTCTCTCTCTCTCTCTCTCTCTCTCTCTCTCTCTACTCTCTCTCTTTCTCTCTCTCTCTCTCTCTCTCTCTCTCTCTCTCTCTCTCTTTCTCTCTCCTCTCCCCTCCCTCTTTCTCTCTCTCCCCCCCCCCCTCTCTCTCTCTCTCTCTCTCTCTCTCTCTCTCTCTTATACACACACAACTCTCTCCGTTCTCTCTCTTTCTACGTCATTCTTGTCTGACTCTTATCCTACGTTATAGAAATGGTGAAATGACATTGCACACGCTACCCTTCATCAGCACATTCTATCCCCTATTCCCCCTAACCAGACCTACAACAGCTTGGAAAGTGTGCAGGAATCCCCAACTAAAAGCTGCAGCATAATGCGTTAAGAAGAAATGAATATGGGGGAGATACGGGATTTTGGCAAAGCGGTGGAGGGTTCGCCTCCGTAGATAAAGGAGGATAGTACTCCCCAATCGCAGGTTAATGTCAAATGTAAGAGAGGTAACAACAGCGTCAAGTGATGTACGTCACTTACTGTATAGTAAAGACACGCTGTAAAGGAAGACTCCAATGTTCGTGTTCAATAACTACCGTAGTTGCTTTTAGATCTTATTTTCTCACTGTGAATCTATCGACATTGGGTACAGCAATGGTTTTATTAATCAACCCTTCAGCCCACAGTTTGGCATCTTTGAACTATAACAACAATCCAATCACAAATGGCTTTCATAAAAATGACTGTTTTCCCTTTCAATTCAAAGTGCCGGTACAGCATGCACACATTTGTTATCATGTTTATATTGTAGTCCTCATCAACAGCATGCACACATTTGTTATCATGTTTATATTGTAGTCCTCATCAACAGCATGCACACATTTGTTATCATGTTTATGTTGTAGTCCTCATCAACAGGATGCACACGTTTGTTATCATGTTTATGTTGTAGTCCTCATCAACAGCATGCACACATTTGTTATCATGTTTATATTGTAGTCCTCATCAACAGGATGCACACATTTGTTATCATGTTTATATTGTAGTCCTCGTCAACAGCATGCACACATTTGTTATCATGTTTATATTGTAGTCCTCATCAACAGGATGCACACATTTGTTATCATGTTTATATTGTAGTCCTCATCAAAAGCATGCACACATTTGTTATCATGTTTATATTGTAGTCCTCATCAACAGCATGCACACATTTGTTATCATGTTTATGTTGTAGTCCTCGTCAACAGGATGCACACGTTTGTTATCATGTTTATATTGTAGTCCTCATCAACAGCATGCACACATTTGTTATCATGTTTATATTGTAGTCCTCATCAACAGCATGCACACAATTTTTATCATGTTTATATTGTAGTCCTCATCAACAGAATGCACACGTTTGTTATCATGTTTATGTTGTAGTCCTCATCAACAGCATGCACAAATTTGTTATCATGTTTATGTTGTAGTCCTCGTCAACAGGATGCACACGTTTGTTATCATGTTTACATTGTAGTCCTCATCAACAGCATGCACACATTTGTTATCATGTTTATATTGTAGTCCTCGTCAACAGGATGCACACATTTGTTATCATGTTTATGTTATAGTCCTCATCAACAGGATGCACACATTTGTTATCATGTTTATGTTGTAGTCCTCGTCAACAGGATGCACACATTTTTTATCATGTTTATATTGTAGTCCTCATCAACAGGATGCACACATTTGTTATCATGTTTATATTGTAGTCCTCGTCAACAGCATGCACACATTTGTTATCATTTTTATATTGTAGTCCTCATCAACAGGATGCACACATTTGTTATCATGTTTATATTGTAGTCCTCATCAACAGGATGCACACATTTGTTATCATGTTTATATTGTAGTCCTCATCAACAGCATGTACACATTTGTTATCATATTTATATTGTAGTCCTCGTCAACAGGATGCAGCTCTTATTAGGAAATTCCGTGTCAAGCTTTCCAATTTAGAAACAAAGTTTTAGTGAGATCTGATTTCAAGAAAAGTGAGTTGGGGCGGGCCGTTGTCTTTTACTGTTTGCTAGCATATTTATTGGTCGGTAACAAATCCACCGTCAATAATTATACTAATAACATCACTTTGGAGATGGTGTCGGTGGGTCGTCGAGTTTGCACTCATAATACCCCCCTGGCACTCCCCCACAGGGGCCAAAGCCGGGCTTCCCCGACTCCAGGCCCTGCGAAAGCGCGCCAGGAACCTCCCTCCTGGCTCACTAACTCACTAAGCCTACAAAGTGTTGGACTGCGATAAAGCTTTAAAATAGATTAATTTGACACGGAAAAAATTGTGTCATTATAACGATATAAGTTAAGCTTTAAAAATAATTTTACAGAATGCACAAATATACGTTTCGGCACATGCCTTTATCAGTACAACAAAAATACAATTAAATAAGTATAAATGAAATATATTATGTATATATATATATATATATATATATATATATATAAATATATATATATATATATATATATATATATACGTGTATCCTATCTAAAAAGGGGGAGAAAAAAGTCAAACTTATCGAAACAAGAATGGCAAGCACTTTCTCAAATTAAAAACGCCAGGATATCATTATTAAACCGACTGGAGCTGTTGTTGTTTGGGATAAGAAGCTATACATTGAAGAGGCCTCCAAACAATTACAACGATAAAACCTTTTTCACGCCGAGGTCCAACGACCAAATTGTCAAGAATAATGATTAATCTATTTTAAAGCTTTATCGCAGACTAACACTTTTTATAATTAGTTAATTAAACTTAATGCTGATTGCTACTATATATTTGTACCTGTCTTTTGTCATTTTTAGTACTAGAATATTTTTTAACACACAAGAGTAGCTTTTTTCTGATTGTAACGAATTTTTTTAAATAATTTAATTAAGTTTATTTAAGTTTCCATTCCATTTCTTAAAATAATTTAATTAAGTTTATTTAAGTTTCCATTCCATTTCTTAAAACAATTTAATTAAGTTTATTTAAGTTTCCATTCCATTTCTTAAAATAATTTAATTAAGTTTATTTAAGTTTCCATTCCATTTCTTAAAATAATTTAATTAAGTTTATTTAAGTTTCCATTCCATTTCATAAAATAATTTAATTAAGTTTATTTAAGTTTCCATTCCATTTTTTAAAATAATTTTATTAAGTTTATTTAAGTGTCGATTCCATTTTTTAAAATAATTTAATTAAGTTTATTTAAGTTTCCATTCCATTTCTTAAAATAATTTACTTAAGTTTATTTCAGTTTCCATTCCATTTCTTAAAATAATTTACTTAAGTTTATTTCAGTTTCCATTCCATTTCTTAAAATAATTTCATTAACTTTATTTCAGTTTCCATTCCATTTCTTAAAATAATTTAATTAAGTTTATTTAAGTTTCCATTCCATTTCTTAAAAAAATTTAATTAAGTTTATTTAAGTTTCCATTCCATTTCTTAAAATAATTTAATTAAGTTTATTTCAGTTTCCATTCCATTTCTTAAAATAATTTAATTAAGTTTGTTTAAGTTTCCATTCCATTTCTTAAAATAATTTAATTAAGTTTATTTCAGTTTCCATTCCATTTTTAAAAATAATTTAATTAAGTTTATTTAAGTTTCCATTCCATTTCTTAAAATAATTTAATTAAGTTTATTTCAGTTTCCATTCCATTTCTTAAAATAAATTAATTAAGTTTATTTAAGTTTCCATTCCATTTCTAAAAATAATTTAATTAAGTTTATTTAAGTTTCCATTCCATTTTTTAAAATAATTTAATTAAGTTTATTTAAGTTTCCATTCAATTTTTTAAAATAATTTCATTAAGTTTATTTGTTTCCATTCCATTTTTTAAAATAATTTCATTAAGTTTATTTAAGTTTCCATTCCATTTTTTAAAATAATTTCATTAAGTTTATCTCAGTTTCCATTCCATTTTTTTAAATAATTTAATTAAGTTTATTTAAGTTTCCATTCCATTTTTTTAAATAATTTAATTAAGTTTATTTAAGTTTCCATTCCATTTTTTTAAATAATTTAATTATGTTTATTTAAGTTTCCATTCCATTTTTTAAAATAATTTCATTAAGTTTATTTCAGTTTCCATTCCATTTTTTAAAATAATTTAATTAAGTTTATTTAAGTTTCAATTCCATTTTTTAAAATAATTTAATTAAGTTTATTTAAGTTTCCATTCTATTTTTTAAAATAATTTAATTAAGTTTATTTAAGTTTCCATTCCATTTTTTTAAATAATTTAATTAAGTTTATTTAAGTTTCCATTCCATTTTTTAAAATAATTTAATTAAGTTTATTTAAGTTTCCATTCCATTTTTTAAAATAATTTAATTAAGTTGATTTAAGTTTCCATTCCATTTTTTAAAATAATTTAATTAAGTTTATTTAAGTTTCCATTCCATTTCTTAAAATAATTTAATTAAGTTTATTTAAGTTTCCATTCCATTTTTTAAAATAATTTCATTAAGTTTATTTCAGTTTCCATTCCATTTTTTAAAATGATTTCATTAAGTTTATTTCAGTTTCCATTCCATTTTTTAAAATAATTTCATTAAGTTTATTTCAATTTCCATTCAATTTTTTAAAATAATTTCATTAAGTTTATTTCAGTTTCCATTCCATTTTTTAAAATAATTTCATTAAGTTTATTTAACTTTCCATTCCATTTTTTTAAATAATTTAGTTAAGTTTATTTAAGTTTGCATTCCATTTTTTAAAATAATTTAATTAAGTTTATTTAAGTTTCCATTCCATTTCTTAAAATAATTTAATTAAGTTTATTTCAATTTCCATTCCATTTTTTAAAATAATTTCATTAAGTTTATTTCAGTTTCCATTCCATTTTTAAAAATAATTTCATTAAGTTTATTTCAGTTTCCATTCCATTTTTTAAAATAATTTCATTAAGTTTATTTCAGTTTCCATTCCATTTTTTAAAATAATTTAATTAAGTTTATTTCAGTTTCCATTCCATTTCTTAAAATAATTTACTTAAGTTTATTTAAGTTTCCATTCCATTTCTTAAAATAATTTAATTAAGTTTATTTCAGTTTCCATTCCATTTTTTAAAATAATTTAATTAAGTTTATTTAAGTTTCCATTCCATTTTTTAAAAATATTTTATTTAAGTTTATTTAATTTTCCATTCCATTTCTTAAAATAATTTAATTAAGTTTATTTAAGTTTCCATTCCATTTCTTAAAATAATTTAATTAAGTTTATTTAAGTTTCCATTCCATTTCTTAAAATAATTTAATTAAGTTTATTTAAGTTTCCATTCCATTTTTTAAAATAATTTAATTAAGTTTATTTAAGTTTCCATTCAATTTTTTAAAATAATTTAATTAAGTTTATTTAAGTTTCCATTCCATTTTTTAAAAATATTTTATTTAAGTTTATTTAATTTTCCATTCCATTTCTTAAAATAATTTAATTAAGTTTATTTAAGTTTCCATTCCATTTCTTAAAATAATTTAATTAAGTTTATTTAAGTTTCCATTCCATTTCTTAAAATAATTTAATTAAGTTTATTTAAGTTTCCATTCCATTTTTTAAAATAATTTAATTAAGTTTATTTAAGTTTCCATTCCATTTTTTAAAATAATTTAATTAAGTTTATTTCAGTTTCCATTCCATTTCTTAAAATAATTTCATTAAGTTTATTTCAGTTTCCATTCCATTTTTTTAAATAATTTCATTAAGTTTATTTCAATTTCCATTCCATTTTAAAAATAATTTCATTAAGTTTATTTCAGTTTCCATTCCATTTTTTAAAATAATTTCATTAAGTTTATTTCAGTTTCCATTCCATTTCTTAAAATAATTTAATTAAGTTTATTTAAGTTTCCATTCCATTTTTTAAAAATAATTTAATTAAGTTTATTTAAGTTTCCATTCCATTTCTTAAAATAATTTAATTAAGTTTATTTCAGTTTCCATTCCATTTTTTAAAATAATTTAATTAAGTTTATTTCAGTTTCCATTCCATTTCTTAAAATAATTTAATTAAGTTTATTTCAGTTTCCATTCCATTTTTTAAAATAATTTCATTAAGTTTATTTCAGTTTCCATTCCATGTCTTAAAATAATTTAATTAAGTTTATTTCAGTTTCCATTCCATTTCTTAAAATAATTTCATTAAGTTTATTTCAGTTTCCATTCCATTTTTTAAAATAATTTCATTAAGTTTATTTCAGTTTCCATTCCATTTTTTAAAATAATTTAATTAAGTTTATTTCAGTTTCCATTCCATTTCTTAAAATAATTTCATTAAGTTTATTTCAGTTTCCATTCCATTTTTTAAAATAATTTCATTAAGTTTATTTCAATTTCCATTCCATTTTTAAAATAATTTCATTACGTTTATTTCAGTTTCCATTCCATTTTTTAAAATAATTTCATTAAGTTTATTTCAGTTTCCATTCCATTTCTTAAAATAATTTAATTAAGTTTATTTAAGTTTCCATTCCATTTCTTAAAATAATTTAATTAAGTTTATTTAAGTTTCCATTCCATTTCTTAAAATAATTTAATTAAGTTTATTTAAGTTTCCATTCCATTTCTTAAAATAATTTAATTAAGTTTATTTAAGTTTCCATTCCATTTCTTAAAATAATTTAATTAAGTTTATTTAAGTTTCCATTCCATTTCTTAAAATAATTTAATTAAGTTTATTTAATTTTCTTTTCCATTTCTTAAAATAATTTAATTAAGTTTATTTCAGTTTCCATTCCATTTTTTAAAGTAAACATTTTGTATCATTACGCATTGTTATAATGACGTCATCCAAATTAGACCAAAAACATATCCGTAATTTTTTAATCATTTCATTTAGTCTTTTACCTACTACTTTATCCAAGAAATGTACAGATCTAGCTTTTAATGTTTTTTTTTTTTTTTTTTAAAGAAAACACGTTATGCTAATCATGTCAACTTTTTAAATAATTTTATTCTCAAACGTCATATATCAAAAGGTTCTAACACTAATTTTTCATCCTGCTGGTTGTGCCTTTGATTAGTTTGATAAATGTAAACTTTTGGCCATTGAAAACACCTTCAGTCTTGAATCCTCTTCTGCTCACCACCCTCCTAGCCACACACCAGCTGAGTTAATTAATTTCCCTTCTGTTCAACAGTTCAACCAAACAAACCAGGGGTGCACTGTGGATCTATCGACATTGGGTACAGCATCGGGTCAGTCTATTTTAGATCGGGTGGCGGTAACAAAGCTAACGTTTGTGTTGATGACGTAGTTGAGCAAAGGAGATGAAGAAAAAACATTCAAGCAAACAACGGGGGAACACACAGCAATAAGGTGGAAGGCGTCGCGAGTTTGGAGAGATTTTAAGACGAGATTCCGCCGAGGTCCAGTTGAGCTCGGCGCTTAGAGGCTTTGTTCGAGTCAATGTAAACCATTTTTTTTTATTCAGAAGAAGTTGTTGCTGAATGGGAAGGGTGAATAAAAGGGAGACAATTTAGATAAACCTAAACTTTGAAATCGGAAATGTTTACATTTTATAATAAGACAAACACCATAAAGTTGTTGAAACAATTTACTATATGAACCAAAAATAGAATGACTGGTTTTGACTCGTTGCGCGGCCAGCGTGTGTCTTTCAGAACTTTACCCCCGGGGGAGGGGGGGGGGGCACTTCAGATTTTTCATGGGGTCAGTGCCAGCAGTTCCAGTTGATGTATTGTTAGACATATTTTTCTCGGGTTTAGGCTGATATAGCTGAAAGAAACCCTGGCCTGTGCGTGGCGTTAAAAACACGTGTCCACCCCCCCCCCCCAGCACTTACCCTAGCTACGTCATTGTCGAGACTTTACATCAAAATGCTATTTAATGACCACGAATCGCGTAAAACCCAAGTATGACTTGTGTGTTTCATTGCTATTCTTTTCCATACCGCGTGTGTATTTGGTGATTCTGTGCGTATTTGGAGATTATATGTGTATTTTGTGATTCTGTGCGTATTTGAAGATTCTATGTGTATTTGGTGATTCTATGCGTATTTATAGATTTTGTGCGTATTTGAAGATTCTATGTGTATTTGGTGATTCTCTGCGTATTTGGAGATTCTGTGCGTATTTGGAGATTCTATGTGTATTTGGTGATTCTGTGCGTATTTGGAGATTATGTGCTGTCACGTCTATAATCACTCACAGTGCACAGACTACCACAATGGTAATTACTAATTATCATCTATCTATCAACAACAGAGGCGTTGTGGAGTACAGTGAAAGCTAGCGACTATCGTTTATTATTAATACACAATCACGAATACACAATTATGATCACAATTAGATAATACTTATCACAATCACAACCTATTCATTATCTTATCACATAATTAATATATTAATAGCATGGACTTAAAACAACCGCCATGATTCCATCTTCTAGTGTACTCCTCCTCCCTTCCTTTCTCTCATTGGTTCGTCTTACCAAGTTCCATACTCCATAAATTATAAGTCCTAATTCTCACCTCACTTAACTCCCTTAACTCAACTTAGCTCTTTGACATGTGCGTATTTGACCATTCATGTGTGTCTTTTGAGATTGTGTGTTTATTTGGTCATTCTGTGTATATTTGATCATTCTGCGTATATTTGATCATTCTGTGATGTGAATCCTAGTTAATCAGACGTTCAATTCTCAGCGTACATCAGGGGTCAGGACTTCCCAGCGTGTATCAGGGGTCAGGACTTCCCAGCGTGCATCAGGGGTCAGCACTTCTCAGCGTGCATCAGGGGACAGAACTTCTCAGCGTGCATCAGGAGTCAGGACTTCCCAGTGTGCACCTGGGGTCAGGACTTCTCAGCGTGCATCAGGGGTCAGGATTTCTCAGCGTGCATCAGGGGTCAGGACTTCTCAGCGTGCATCATGGGTCAGGAATTCCCAGCGTGCACCTGGGGTCAGGACTTCCCAGCGTGCATCAGGGGGCCAGGACTTCTCAGCGTGCATCATGGGAAAATTTTGCATAACAGGAATTTCCAGCCACGATAACTCTTTCTCAGGATGTTTGTAAACAATTCCAGGCAAACGTTTCAAGCGATGAGCGATACGAGAAAACAATAACCCAACCCAGATACAACACAATTGTGCCTACCAAGTCAACCCAATTACAACACACTTGTGCCTACCAAGTCAACCCAATTACAACACACTTGTACCTACCAAGTCAACCCAATTATTACACACTTGTGCCTACCAAGTCAACCCAATTACAACACACTTGTGCCTACCAAGTCAACCCAATTACAACACAAGTGTGCCTACCAAGTCAACCCAATTACAACACAATTGTGCCTACCAAGTCAACCCAAATACAACACAATTGGGCCTACCAAGTCAACCCAATTACAACACAATTGTGCCAACCAAGTCAACCCAATTACAACACACTTGTGCCTACCAAGCCAACCAAGATACAGCACACTTGTACCTACCAAGCCAACCTAATTACAACACACTTGTGCCTACCAAGCCAACCCAAGTACAACACAATTGTGCCTACCAAGCCAACCCAATTACAACACACTTGTGCCTACCAAGCCAACCAAGATACAGCACACTTGTACCTACCAAGCCAACCTAATTACAACACACTTGTGCCTTTCAAGCCAACCCAAGTACAACACAATTGTGCCTACCAAGCCAACCCAATTACAACACACTTGTACCTACCAAGCCAACCCAGATATAGCACACTTGTACCTACCAAGCCAACCCAATTACAACACAATTATGCCTACCAAGCCAACCCAATTACAACACACTTGTACCTACCAAGCCAACCCAATTACAACACAATTGTGCCTACCAAGTCAACCCAATTACAACACACTTGTACCTACCAAGCCAACCCAGATATAACACACTTGTGCCTACCAAGCAAACCCAGATACAACACAGGTGTACCTTAAAAGCCAACCCAATTACAACACACTTGTGCCTACCAAGCCAACCCAATTTCAACACACGTGTACCTACCAAGCCAACCCAATTACAACACACGTGTACCTACCAAGCCAATCCGGATACAACACACGTGTACTTACCAAGCCAACCCAATTTCAACACACGTGTACCTACCAAGCCAACCCAATTACAACACACGTGTACCTACCGAGCCAATCCGGATACAACACACGTGTACTTACCAAGCCAACCCACATACAACACATGTGTATCTACCAAGCGAACCCAGATATAGCACAAGTGTACATCTTAAGCCAAACTAGATACAACACAATCGTTATCTCAAACAAATAGTGCATAAAACATGTCTGAGACATCGCGTTTCAAACAGATTTGGGATTTCTTGTATTGCTATTAATTAAATAATTAGTCACAGTTCACCTTAGGCCTTAGACCCATGAGTTACACACATTAAATAATTAGTTGCAGTTCACTTTAGACCCATGAGTTACAAACATCAAATAATTAGTCGCAGTTCACCTTAGACCCATGAGTTACAAACATCAAATAGTTAGTCGCAGTTCACCTTATGCCTTAGACCCATGATTTACAAACATTAAATAATTAGTCGCAGTTCACTTTAGACCCATGAGTTACAAACATCAAATAATTATCGCAGTTCACCTTAGACCCATGAGTTACAAACATCAAATAATTAGTCGCAGTTCACCTTAGGCCTTAGACCCATGAGTTACAAACATTAAATAATTAGTTGCAGTTCACCTTAGACCCATGAGTTACAAACATTAAATAATTATTCACAGCTCGCCTTAGACTCCTTTACTACAAACATCAAATAATTAGTCGAAGTTCACTGTAGACCCCAGAGTTACAAACATCAAATAATTAGTCGAAGTTCACCGTAGACCCCAGAGTTACAAACATCAAATAATTAGTCGAAGTTCACGGTAGACCCCAGAGTTACAAACATCAAATAATTAGTCGCAGTTCACCGTAGACCCCAGAGTTACAAACATTAAATAATTAGTCACAGCTCGCCGGAGACCCCAATAGTCCATCGAGCGCTTTGCTTTATTATGTTTAATATTTTTCAGTTGTGGTCATGTCTAGGGCAAGGTGGATCTCGTCAGAACCATCTCTTGAACGTGTCCAGAGCCATCTCAAAGACCTGATTTCGACCATTGTTGTGGTCACAAGGAATCCGGATTTGCCTGCATTTTTTATCCACTGCCGCACACGGGCACTTCATTCATCGGCTGACCATCTTGGGCGTGATCCTCCACAGGTGGGGAGAATTCTTTGTGCTCAAATGTATTTACATCGGTTGGCTTATGGCTTTTTTTTTTTTTTTTTTTTGGGGGGGGGGGGAATTTTTTTTAAAAGTAAGAAAGTTTAAACTACGCGTGGCTTATTACTTTTTTTTTGGGGGGGGGTGGGGTGGGAGTAGGGGGAGGGTTAATTCCAAGAAACACTAAGGTATACCTAATACCTACTGTAATATGTATGTGAGCGTTCATAAAATAATGATGATTTTTTTTCTTTGGTTATCGAAAGGGGCCACACAAAAGTGTGATCTAATTGTTAAGAACCTTTCTTGGCTACAACTCGCTCTTTACATTTCATCTAGAACTCATTTTGTAGACGATTCAAATGTGTCGATTAAAACAAAACACATTGAAGGGCGACACACAATTGTAGTGAAATACAACATCATAAATTGGACACATTGTTGCATGTTCAAATTACAACAAGAACTATAGCTAACTGATAGAGGAAGATAATAATTGTATCAATGCCAATTAGCCTATTCGTATTAATGTCACTTTGCCTCTTGTATCAATGTCACTTAGCCTCTTGTGTCAATGTCACTTAGCCTCTTGTATCAATGTCACTTAGCCTCTTGTGTCAATGTCACTTAACCTATTGTATCAATGTCACTTAGCCTCTTGTGTCAATGTCACTTAGCCTCTTGTATCAATGTCACTTAGCCTCTTGTATCAATGTCACATAGCCTCTTGTGTCAATGTCACTTAGCTTCTTGTATCAATGTTACTTAGCCTCTTGTATCAATGTCACTTAGCCTCTTGTATCAATATCACTTAGCCTCTTGTGTCAATGTCACTTAGCCTCTTGTGTCAATGTCACTTAGCCTCTTGTGTCAATGTCACTTAGCCTCTTGTATCAATGTCACTTAGCCTCTTGTGTCAATGTCACTTAGCCTCTTGTGTCAATGTCACTTAGCCTCTTGTGTCAATGTCACTTAGCCTCTTGTGTCAATGTCACTTAGCCTCTTGTGTCAATGTCACTTAGCCTCTTGTGTCAATGTCACTTAGCCTCTTGTGTCAATGTCACTTAGCCTCTTGTGTCAATGTCACTTAGCCTCTTGTGTCAATGTTACTTAGCCTCTTGTGTCAATGTCACTTAGCCTCTTGTGTCAATGTCACTTAGCCTCTTGTGTCAATGTCACTTAGCCTCTTGTGTCAATGTCACTTAGCCTCTTGTGTCAATGTCACTTAGCCTCTTGTATCAATGTCACTTAGCCTCTTGTATCAATGTCACTTAGCCTCTTGTATCAATGTCATTTAGCCTCTTGTATCAATGTCACTTAGCCTCTTGTGTCAATGTCACTTAGCCTCTTGTGTCAATGTCTCTTAGCCTCTTGTATCAATGTCACTTAGCCTCTTGTATCAATGCCACTTAGCCTCTTGCCTGATGTCACTTAGCCTCTTGTATCATTGTCACTTAGCCTCTTGTATCAATGTCACTTAGCCTCTTGTATCAATGTCACTTAGCCTCTTTTATCAATGTCACTTAGCCTCTTGCCTGATGTCACTTAGCCTCTTGTATCAATGTCACTTAGCCTCTTGTATCAATGTCACTTAGCCTCTTGCCTGATGTCACTTAGCCTCTTGTATCAATGTCACTTAGCCCCTTGTATCAATGTGACTTAGCCTCTTGTATCAATGTCACTTAGCCTCTTGCCTGATGTTTACAGAAACGAGGGAGAGGAAAGCGTGTGCCAATCAGCTATGCGTCTTGAAGAACAAAAAAACATCAGACGGAGGACTCCTCAAAATTGTATCATTCTATCATGAAGTGAACATTATCTTAGATGATGAGCCAGAGATAAAATGATGATGGATAATACAGAGAACATAGGCAACTGCTGTAGTCAGATACAGAAGAATGTTGGCCGCCAGCCATATACAGACAGAGATGTGCCGCTATCAGCTTTACGAAAAAATAAGGGGAATAATCCTGTCGAAACTGGCACTTGGCTTGCATTATCGTGACCGAAATCCCGAGCACACTACACAGACACAAGGTTAAAACAGCAGCTTACTGATAGGCCTAATCCCGAGCACACTACACAGACAAGGTTAAAACAGCAGCTTACTGATAGGCCTAATCCCGAGCACACTACACAGACCAGGTTAAAACAGCAGTCTACTGATAGGCCTAATCCCGAGCACACTACACAGACAAGGTTAAAACAGCAGTTTACTGATAGGCCTAATCCCGAGCACACTACACAGACAAGGATAAAACAGCAGCTTACTGATAGGCCTAATCCCGAGCACACTACATAGACATGAGGTTAAAACAGCAGCTTACTGATAGGCCTAGAGCAGTTAGGTATGGCATCTAGCAAATTTCAGCCTGGTTGGAGTGGTCAGTAGAGTAACCTGACTTGGAGCTTTTGCAGAAAAATCAATTTCCCTTTAATTACATTTATAAGATGCACAGCTTATCGCCTTTATATCCCTTATGTTACTTGTTTCAACACTGCCATTGTACTGTATGGGACGATATGTAATTATAGGAAAGTCTCTTTCCATGAAGTAATGAAGATCTAAAGCACGTGAGTTGGGTCGGATTGCCACTTCTGACTTAGTAACGCCATGGGATGTATATTTCCTTATCAATCAAGACACTTTGGTGTTATATTTGTGGAATATTTGAAAAGTGTTTCTAGTGATTGGCTAAAGCAGTGAATGGAATTATGTTAAAACAGGGATTACCATAAATAACTCAGCAACTTCTTTTTTGATGTCATTTTTCCGTAAGGATCACTTTGTATCAGTTGTATTTTTACCCTCACTTTTTCATGTGATCTTGCCCTGCCCGCTCAATTCCCCCCCCCCCCCCCCCCCCCCCCCCCCCAAAACAAAAAAATTCCCCTTGATACTCTCCAAACATCTTCTATGTAGCGTCAAAACTAAGACCACGACATCTACTTTTTAAAATGGAAAACAATTTAATCAACATCAAACTATGAGTACGTCAATGGCACATGATGGCCCGCTTTTGGATCACTAGATCTTCAGTGTCCGGTTCTATATCTGTCACTGCTATCGGAGAAACCGAATGTTACGCACTGCCTTCTTTTGTTAGAAATTAATCTGCTATTTTAAATTTATGGCTCGTTCAAACAGTGCCAGCAAAGGACGATACCATAGAAAAATAAAATAACAAAAGTAGGACACCCAAAACAGTACCAATTACAATTAATAAGATTTAATTTAGTAATAATACAATTACAAAACAAAAGAAATATCATTACAAATCATCCATCAACTTACAGTATGGTAGATCTTGTACCGGTACACAGTTAACACAGTACAATGTGCCAATGAATTATGAGGAATGATCAATGCGAATAAACACATATAAGTACACAAAGAATAATTCACGTCTCGTGAAGTTAAAAATAACTATCAATCTACGTCCCTCTCTGCATGTCAATCCCTTATATGTGTGGGTCTACCAACGCTTCCAGAAACGCCCTTAGTTTTCTAATACAATCGAGAACCTTCAACAAGATACTAGTAGACATACTAACCTTGTTTAATTGGAAGGCTGTAGTAAACAAGATACATCAAAGACTTTTAACCAAGCCCACAACAAACGTTACTGTCTGCTAGAAGTCTAATGTGGGGGTCAAAGAAAGTTCGCGCACGGAAAAAGTGTTGTAAACAAGCTCTGCAAAACACCGAACGACAACCAAACGTGCCGGTTTAAGGGCCCCTGGCGGGCGGGACTTGACCCGCGGACCAGAGTTTGAGGACCCGTTCTCTAGGCCTTTGCAAGAATTTCACGTTACATCACACGTATGGGCCAAACGCAGGCCCTATACAATATATACCAATCAACATACATTCATAATGGTGTATGATGCTAAAAGATATATTGTTACAGTCCATTGCCCTATATTTAACTGTTTATAATATGGTATCAACAGATTGTCAACAAATCCCCTTTGGTTACAACACGTTATATTTTTGCTCCTACGTATACGTTGAGCTTTTCCTCTTCTTGGGGACGTTTTGCGCGCCACACACGGCGTCATCTCGCGGCACACCAGAGTACGGCGGCACAGCAGTTGCGGAGCTCTTTGTAGAGAGACGTGAAATCTTTATATGACTTGTATTTCTTTTGAAGGAAACAAACTGTTACGAGAATATGTAGGTTATACTAACAACAGCAGTAAGATTTTTTTTTTGCAATGTAATGATATTTATATTAACCCAAAAGTTGAAAATGTGCTTTTTATGTTGTCATTATTAATATGAAGAGCTGTGAAAATCGTAGGAATCGCGTCGTAGGTAAATTAGACACCAAGGTAAATGTCAGTCGGGCACATGGAAGGTGCGCTGCCCTCTGCTGCATCTTAAAGGATCGCCCGGCACGTGGATGTTAAGGTCATATTATGATGCCATGTGAGTGAAGACTGAAAGAGGAAATTTTTCATGAATTTTTTAAAGATATAAAACTCTCTAGCCCAACATCCTGAAAACATGTAAGAAAACATGCTATTTATAGCTGCTCTCTAGTTTGTATTACGATATGCAAAGGTCAGGTCCATGTTAGTGACGTCATATGCAGTGTGCTCGGCACGGGGCTTGGAAATCTTAGGATTGGGGGCAGTAACTAATTTTAACTGCAGATTATTTTCATGGGGAGGGCAAAACACTTGGCCCGCCGAGGGAGGCAGAAATCATAGCTACTCCAATGAAATGATAGTATAAAAATGTGTTATTCACTCAACTCTATTATATATACCTAAATCTATTATTATATATCTATTATCTATCGAACAGTTCCAAAGTTCATTAGGTACTGTGATGCAACTTCCCAGAAACAGAACAAAACCTATATGTACCTCGCTCTAATTCTTGCACATTTTATGGCGCCAATCGCGATTTGGAGTCTGGAAGTCATTGTTCAATGTGCTACTTATTGGATGAGCAAAAAGATCTGCAGAAGTTCACCACGTGCACAAACACGAGAGTGATTTAGGACTTGGCTCAACCAAAGTTATCCAGAGAATAGGGCTTGTCATTTCATGGCAGCAATCTAATTATAGAACTGCTGTAATCATCCGGGTACTCAGGTCGGACAAAATATCAACACTGTTGAGTACTACTATGTTAGCAAGGAGGCCCTTAATCCAAATCTAAACTTTTTTACAACGATATTTTACTAATATTTTACACATTCTTAAACTGTTGTTTTTTTTTTTTTTTTTTTTTTTTTTTTTTTTTTTGTGAAATGGGACTTCATTGCGCATGCGGCCCCATGTTACAGTGACTCTAGATACAAGGATCGTCCGAACGATGTGCTGAAAACCTGAGGGACACCTTTCGTAAGAAGCAGCTCAAAATCTTAAAAACGATCACAGGTAGTGCAGCTTTATGTGATACCCACATGTCCTCATGGAAGGTTTACTCCCAACTTTTGTTCCTCATGGAAGGTTTACTCCCAACTTTTGTTCCTCATGGAAGGTTTACTCCCAACTTTTGTTCCTCATGGAAGGTTTACTCCCAACTTTTGTTCCTCATGGAAGGTTTACTCCCAACTTTTGTTCCTCATGGAAGGTTTACTCCCAACTTTTGTTCCTCATGGAAGGTTTACTCCCAACTTTTGTTCCTCATGGAAGGTTTACTCCCAACTTTTGTTCCTCATGGAAGGTTTCCTCCCAACTTTTGTTCCTCATGGAAGGTTTACTCCCAACTTTTGTTCCTCATGGAAGGTTTACTCCCAACTTTTGTTCCTCATGGAAGGTTTACTCCCAACTTTTGTTCCTCATGGAAGGTTTACTCCCAACTTTTGTTCCTCATGGAAGGTTTACTCCCAACTTTTGTTCCTCATGGAAGGTTTCCTCCCAACTTTTGTTCCTCATGGAAGGTTTACTCCCAACTTTTGTTCCTCATGGAAGGTTTACTCCCAACTTTTGTTCCTCATGGAAGGTTTACTCCCAACTTTTGTTCCTCATGGAAGGTTTACTCCCAACTTTTGTTCCTCATGGAAGGTTTACTCCCAACTTTTGTTCCTCATGGACGTTTGTTCTCCAAGACAAATTAAAACCAATAAACCTATTACAATTCAGTGCTCTGAGCATCTAATTTAAATTCACAGCAAGAAGAAAACATGATGGCAAATAAGATCATTATTAATACTGATTTTGATTACAGCCGCTTTAGTGTTGAAACACAGGATGCTGAAATGTTTGGAGACCCTGCTCAAAAGACCATCTTCCTAGTACAAATCTTATAACCTTCAAAAACTAAAATATCCAAATGAAAAGAAAAAAAGCTTTTGGTAGGTTTGATGCCATTAATCAGCTTCTTTCTATGGAACAGAAGAAGATTGATTATATGGAGAAAAAAAAACTAACAGCAGAAGAGATCGAGATGATGGGGGAAAAAAAGATGACTTTCGTTTCCTTATGAGTTTGCTACCACATGTTCATGAAATTCCAAAGAGGTTGAAGCTTGAAATCAAGATTGAAGTTAAAAAAAATTTTGCTAAATGCGATTAGAGCTGAAGAAGTGGAAAGCTCTTATTCATTAGATTAATCATTGGAATTTAATTTTTATTCTTCCACTTCATCACCTAACATAACCCATCGTCTAGTGTCTTAGACGTTTGGGACATTTCATCGAACTGAATGACTTTGATTGTTAAATAAATCATATTAAAACTTTCTAATAAAAATAATAATTGTGTTTGTTTATAGTAAATTAATATTGTACTGCACTTGATTATTAGAATACTAATCTATGCTATGCACCAAAGGGTATAAAACCTGGTACAAAGTAAAGACTTACTTGATAAACAGAATTCTCCTGTGTGGTTCAGGCATATGATACACCCCAGATATTATTTCATTATTACATTTAATGAAATTTAAAACGGTCATAAAAATACATTTATGCATACATTAAGTATAGTTCCATGTAGAATATTTATGCTTCTACCAAATTTCTAAATTATTTTTACTTACATTTTCAATGGAAGCTAAATTAAAGTGTCTATAAATTCAAATTAAATTAGCATGACTGCTATTGATTTTGCAGGTCATGGCAATGCTATTGCTAGATTATTATGGAAAAAAATCAACGTTTTCAAAATGATTTAAATGTGTGCAGCTATAGAGCCTTAGAAGTTGAAGCAAACTATGGGCAAGCTATATAAAAGCAACAGGGATCAATTTATAATAGATTTTTTTATATTTTTAAAAAATGCTACGAAATAAACAGGAACAAATGACTAGCTAGTCAACATTTTAAAGATCAACTTGAAGTTCTGTTTTCATGAATCACCATTTTGCAACAAATTGGCCAAATGCACATTCCACTGTTCTTCTGGCCTGACTATGTCTGCACTGTAGTGGTAAACTTCAATTGCTCGTAATACAGTATCACCACTGGTGGTGTATGGTCGCATCCGAAAATTCTTCAGAGGATGACCTTGGTTACCAAGAAAAACATATGGAAGATGTGTATTTGATCCCAGGTATCTGTCTTGCTTGACGAAAGGGGAAATACCCAGTTTCTATATGGTTGTATAGATTTGATTCAACAAAAATACCACTGTCACTCTGCTTGCCATATGCCCCACAGTCAACACTAAAAAAATTATACTTTGCATCAACAACGCAGACCACATAGTAGTTTTTATAATTAAAATATTTAGAGCCTGATAAATTTCTACATTTAAAGCGGACATGCTTGCTGACAATACTGCCAACACAATTTGGAAAGTTTCATATCCTTTCGTAGTCCTTAGCAGTCTTTTCCATTAATTTTATGATGGGAAAATGCATAAGCTCCTCAACAAATCACTCTCAAATAGCCTCACAGGTCTCATTAATAATAATGGATATTGTGCAGGGCGACTATCCGATAGGAAAAGGCAAGAAAGCTTAATGCTAATCCCGTAATATGTACTGTAGTCAACAGTTTAATGGTTCACTCTGAAATAATAAAGAAAACTTTGATGGTGGCTCCAGCAGCCTTGGAAACAACGTATGTCTACAACACGGCGGGCAGTGGTATTTGAACCCAAACTACATTTTCAAATTGTTTTGACTTTCATGGACAAAGTTCGTCAGCCACCACCAACAAACATTCCTTCCCTACTTCACCATCTGAAACGGTTTTCCACTTTTAGTCAGGACGTAGACAACTTTTATAACTGGCCTTAGTTAAGTATTCATTTGTATTTGATAATTTACTGAACAATAAGATGTGACTTGATTTTGAAATTTATCCTCCAACTGTGCATTTTTCTCCCGATGTTTGCTTTGATGATGACAGCGCAGGTTGTATTCTTTGATCACAGCCACGGTTTCGTTGCAAATCCCGCACAATGCTTTCTACCGGACTTGATGAAGAAGTATTTCAAACTTCACTCTTTTTGAAACTGATGACAATCATAGTCTAATTTTCTTTACCTCCTCTCGGCCATCATTGGGCGTTAAAATAAAGTGAATTCAATATCGCTCAAAAAACCTGATTATGCCAACTAATTTCGTCGCAAGTATAGCTGCAAATGACCCAAAACAATTAAGATTATTTTTTTGGTGATTTCTCAAGTTAAGCTTACCTGAATATGGTGTGCAAATATATCCACTTGGGGTAGAGAGATTGTTGCTTTTAATGTTTACTCCTCCGTATATTCGAAAAATTCTTTATAAACTACCGATATTCCCAATACTTAAAACTCACTGATAAGTAATTACGCGAAGGAAATTATCACTAAATAAAATAGAGTGCAACATGTTTCGCAATCAGACTCTAACTGACACCAACACCTCCTCATCGCAGCAGTCAACCGCAACTCACAAACTGTGATCAAAATCATCAAGTCTTGAACAAGCAGCAAACCGTTTAAAAACTCAGCCACTAGGTGGCGTTTTATCATCTCATTGAATGTGAAATGCGTGCCTCTATTTTAATTCGGTAAAAACATAACGTCCACTTAAGTGGCGGCTGATCTTGGCAGGATACAAATAAATTTCTATAATTTTTCCGTACACAAAAAGGTATCCACGAGCCGGGTGAATGGGGCCTCGCGGGCCGTAGTTTGGAGACCCCTGGCCTACACGCATGCGCGTTAGTAAGACGTCATGTTACTACTTTTTTTCGGTTTTAGAAATCGGGTTTTAAACCGGTTTTCGGTTTATAAAAAATCAAAGCTCGAGTCATGAGTGAACACATGGGTAAGGTTTTCTTGTAAATCTTTTCGCTAAGAAATACTTTTAAATTTGGTTTTGGCTGGGGAGTGTTGGGTGACTTCCCACACTTTTCAACCTAATACTTGACCCCTATTTGCAATGCATTCCAAACTGTTCCTAACAGCAATCGACATGATGTTTTAAAAGACTGTACCACCCACACGGGCATGGTGCATTGTAGTTGTCGTAAACTTGGGGGGGGGGGGGGGAGAGAATGGGGAGACTGTGATCTGCTGACTTTCCTATCACACAATAAACTCTTGCAATAACAAGGCGACCACATAGTATTTGGTATTAATGGAAAGCTTTCTTTCTCAGACGTTTTATTAAAAAGACTGTACCACCCACACGGGCATGGTGCATTGTAGTTGTCGTAAACTTGGGGGGGGGGGGTGAGATAATGGGGAGACTGTGATCTGCTGACTTACCTATCACACAATAAACTCTTGCAATAACAAGGCGACCACATAGTATTTGGTATTAATGGAAAGCTTTATTTCTCAGACGTTTTATTAATATAGCTTTCTGTCACTTACGAAAGTTACCAAACACTTCAATCCGCGAAGAATCATTTTCGAAACGGTGTTTTTCTGACCTATTAAAAGGTCACCTTATTTCTGACTCATCAACCTTGATCTTTTAAATAAGTATGCATTTGGATTGGTTACATGTATGGAAAATTTACTTGTGCTCGGTTATCCTTTTATGAATGAAATAGCAAAACGAGGCATGTGGAAGCTTGAATAAGATAACAGGACAAAAAACGAGGACGTTTCGGCATAAAGCCTTCCTCAGCCAACAGTAGAATTGAAAAAATAACAAAAAACAGAGCACAGTAGAGAACGCAAGAAGTATCCATTGGTGTCGCCGGAAGTGGGAACACACTATGTGCTCTGTAAATATGCAATTTTTCAATCTGGTTTCACCCCCTGACATGGTGTCACCCGGTGCGACCCACATCCCCCACCTACGTCACTAGGTCAAGTGTTCTAAAAAAAAGTTAATTTCTCATTTTCTATAATGTGCAACGAAATCTACTGCCCTATGTCGTAGTGATAGTTCATTACCTTTGTCAACCGTTTGTATCAACCCACTGATAGGAACGGGCAGTTGCCGGATACAGACATAGAGATGACGTTGTGCCAGGCAGTTGCCGGATACAGACATAGAGATGACGTTGTGCCAGGCAGTTGCCGGATACAGACATGGAGATGACGTTGTTCCAGGCGACGGGAAAGACTCACAGGCAGGGTTTCTTTCAGCTATATCTCCAAAGGGGGGGGGGCATCCCCCCCCGAGAAAGCCAAGTGCCCCCCGGAGCAAAAATA